>JANHZT010005467.1:78423-91443 GCA_032468215.1 Stegonotus admiraltiensis
GTCAAAGAGGAATGGGAAGCTGTCAGGTAGCTCTTTGGATCCCGTGTCACATACAAATGCCCCACCTGTGGTCAACCCCATATTCTGGCACATCCAGAATATGCATACCTTAAACATGTGATGAATGAATAAATTAAAAAATACCATCTAATGTCATGGCACACATTTTTCTTATCTGAAGGTAAATGTAAGATGCCACGACTTTCATCTAACTAGCATGATTGGGTTTTCAAATTATATTAGAGGTAAATTACTGTCTGTGTAGCACAGTAAGCATGCATAAATATAATCTCTGTCTTTCATACACACAGGAAAAATCACAGTACTTCAGTTACTGTACTGAACACGCATATCTGTAACCCTCATGTACATATACACAGAACAATCCATCCACTCACCCTTCCATGGGCGTAGCACAAAGCGAAACAGTTTTAAATCCTATCAGATTTAAGTGCAAACGTTTTGAATATTTATCTGGTTTTTTCACTGACTTAGCAGGACTTCGACTATGCTTCAACTTGACTTGAGTGGGCAAAGGTAGAAAATGCATAGAGATGAATGAAAAATACACACACACACACACACACACACACACACTTCTGTGAGACATAGGTGAATTTCTTTAAAGGATGTAGAAATCAGATCTTCCTCACGAAGACGAGCCCTGTAATATAACATGCATACTGTGCATCCAGACAGCATTACACCGCCAGATCAAACCCTCAACTGTACTAATGTTAACGGAGAGATCAGTCAAGCAAAATGCTGCACAAAAGAAAGTATATCAGGAGGGTGAGCTTATTGTCTTTTTATTGCATATACATATTATACAGAGAACCCTTGGGACTCATCATTTTCTCTGCTTCTATGTGCGAGGGAGCTCTGCTGCAGAAATGCTCTTTCTTTCTGACTTAGCTTAGCTATTGCGTTTCATTAATATTTTTTTAGTAAACATGAAATAAGTGTCAAAAAACAACACCCAGATGCTAATTTACTTTTGTGCCCAGTTCCTCTTACACACTGTTAATTGCACTCTGTGTAACTATTATTATGCATTATCAAATAGCTCCTTTTTGGGGATCATGAGTGAGGATATGCATATGTATACATATAATATGTACGTATACATAAATGCATACAAACACAGACACACACAGAGAAGGGTTTTTTAAAAAAATATTTAGCATTCATCAGAATCTCATTGTTTCAGCAATCTTTTAATATATAGTATTTATTTGGAAATTCTCACTGATTGACTGCATGTTTTGAAATATGCGATTCTTTAACGTGCTAATTTCCCATTTGGCTACTGCAAAAATAATAATTACAAAATTCCGACTGATTTTTCCCCCTTGTATTAATATATTAAATTAAAGAACACCTTGAAGGAAGAGAAGCTATGCACACTCTTTCCCACCTCTTTCTGTCTTGTGAGAACCTGTCAAATACAGACAAGATAACAGGGGAACCAGGGTTTTCTCCACCTGTTCCTTATTTCAGTCTGGAGGAGGATACCCCCTACTGGACTGTGACTGAATTTCTATTTAGTAATTCCCTGATATTAATCTTTTTGAAGATGCTAATGACAATTTATCAGATCCAAGCTTGATTTTAAGATGTTATAAAGTAACATTTGTAGAAATGTTGTGTTCTTTTTTGGGAAAATCTCCACAGGAGAGCATGTCTTTGTAATTTGAAATGGGATTAGAAAGTCAAAAATTTGGAAAGATCCTACCATTTGATAAAAAACAAACAGAGCCAGATTTGGATGGAGGCAGCTTCTGAAGAACCTCGGGTCCCTAGGTAATGAATTGGTAGCTCAGCAGATGCTGTTATGCTACAGTTCTCAGCAGTTCACAATGCTGGCAAAGGACAAGAGCAATTATAGTCCACTGACTATTATTCATGCCTAGGATTGTGTTTAGCTATTTTTTAAAGTTGCAAAATGAAAAAAAAAATCCAGAAGGCATGTACTTAAGATGTTGGCTTTAAACACCAGCATTTTAATCCTTAGAAATCCCTTCTTTCGTATCAAAATAGGTTGTGTCTCTGTTTTAAATGTGGTTATAAAGTCTATCATTAATGTTAAGGGAAAAATATTGGCAGTAGGGAAAAATATTACTAAAGAAGCATTATGGGGGTAAACTGATCCCCTAGCCCTGAATGTACTTCCACATACTGCATTAGAGTTATCCCCAAAGGAGTGCATATTCAACAAGAATAGATAATTCTGAACATATCCAGCCGTCCAGCTATATAGCCACCACCATATAAGTCAGTGATGACTAACCTTTTCTGGACCAAGTGCCCAAAGTGCGCATGAGCATGCCCGAACCCACAAAATGCAATGCGCGTGTGGGTCCTGGGCATGCGCCCCACCCCTGCACATGCATGTGTGACCTCCGCATGCGCCCTCCCCATGTGACCCCTGCATGTACCCTGCCCCCACACATGCATGCACCTCCCACATGCACCCCACCCCCGTGCATGCACGGCAGAGACCCAAAGACCAACTGGCTGGCAGGAGGTGCGCATGCATGCACAGCAGAGTGGAGCTGGGGCGACGGCTCAGGAGCCCACAGAGACGGCACTTCATGCCACCTCTGGCACGTCTGCAATAGGTTCGCCATCACGGATATAGGTGATAATCAGGATCTTGAATTGAAATTGGAAATAAACTGATAACCACATAGTTCGTATAATAGCAGTATAACAATGACAATACTGGGTCTGACCTGTTACCACAGGGATGCTCATATTTTGCACAAGCTAAAGGTTCTGGATAATGTTCATAGAACGTGGTATGTTTAGCAAATTATACCTATCAGTCAAGAGATGGCATGACTATGAACAACTGCCTTCAGTGCCTCCTGTTCTAGAAGTGGCCACAATTGATATACCAGCTGAAGCCAGGCGAAGGACTTCCTGGTCACATCTTCCACCTATTCTTCTAGCTAAACTATGGATCCAGAAAGATTTCAGGTTGGAAGCTTGCATTTTGCAAGAGAGCTCGGTCAATATATTGAACAGGACACCTCAAATCTAGACCCAACTTTGCATTAAAGCTTCCACTGATTATCTGCCATCAGGTCCATATTGACTCTTAGGGATCAAACAGGTAGATTTTTCTCCAGCAGGATCTGTCCTCAACCCGGTTCTTTAAGTCTTTCAATGGTGCACCCATTATCACTTGACTCCATCCACCTTATGTATGGTCATTCTCGTCTCCTTTTTTCTTTTTACCTTTCCTAGCATTGTTAATATCTCTAAAGAGCAAGATCTTCACATGTGATATCCAAAGTAGTATAATTTGAACTTAGTCATTTGTACCTTGAGTGAGGAACCTGGTTTGGTCTGGTCAGTGTTTTATTGGTATGTTTTCTTGGATTTCTATGGCATTCTCCAGAGTCTTCTTCAATGGTTCAGAAGCATCAATACTTTTTCCAGCCTGCTTCTTCAAAGTCCAACTTTCACTTTCATAGAGAATCAGATGGGACACTTATGATGGGCGGTGAGTCAACAAGTCACAACAAAAGGATGTGACAAGTGTATTGTATTGCATAGATTTGGAATGAATGATATGAAACTCTCTATGAGTTTTTGTAAAAAAATGACCTTCCCTAGTAGGAATTGCTTCAATTGAGATCTTCCTACAGAGGATCACAATGTATATTGAAAATTACCATCGAGGATACATTCCTTTCCTGGATATTTTTGTATGTTTTATTATGTAAACCTCATTTACATGCTTTGTCCATAGTGTTGCAACTAAGCATCAAATGAACCTGGCATATTTGCCTGCCTATTTTCAGTAAACAATGTGAAGAATTTTTCCCATGGGGAAAGAGATTTGGGAGTACAGATGGCTAGGATACACTCTGCTAAGAATGTAAACAGAAAAAAAAAATCTTTGTTGACTTATTCTTCAGTAATCAGTAATAATTAGTTACTGTCAAGGGATGAATTACATTTTTCATCTCACAAAACATGCCACGAACAAAGCTTCATGTAGGAAAATGAGAGACACAACTGTGAACTAGAGTCATTTCTGCTTCCATCCATTAGTCTCTCCTCATAATTATTTGGGTTTTATAAAGAACAAATGCTTATTCAAATGTACAGCATCTTTTCATAATAGTCATTCAGTTTTCAAATTTTTGGCACTCTTCAAACAACATTAGCTAAAATAGAAGTCTTTATATGACCAATAATTTAAATTGGACTCATAAAGCTTTTGCCCTTTTATAAATTGAAACAGCTTTATAAATTATAAATTTATGTTTTATTTACCTCAGTTTGGCAGTTAAACTTAGGTCTCCTTCGAGCTGAACTTAATATCTAGTGACCTCATGGACATGTCCATGCATTTTTCCTCAACTTCCCAGTCTAAACCCAAGGTCTTCCTGAGAGAATCTCATCCAAGTACTAACCTGGCCTGACCCTGCTTAGCTTCTGAACTCAAGAAGCTGAGCCCCCATTTAGGGAGACTAAGTCAGCAGTAACATTATCCTATAATGAGTCTCAAGAATGACTCTGCCATAAACCAAAATGAGGAACTCTATGGATATTTCAAATATATACCATGGGGAGCTTGGAGCTGCTGGTTTGAAAATCCTATTGTCCCATTCCCTGATACAGCTCCTAAACAACGATAATTTTAACCCCCAGTTTTTTGTTTTTGTTTTTGTTTAGGATGGCTCTATTAAAATAGCTCTTGTAAATGTTGCAATTATGACTTTTTGTCATTTGCTTACTCTGTTTCCTATTTAAAGGCCTCTCAGTCTTCGGGGGTACTTTTATTTCTTGCTTGCCAATACTGACCCACAGACTATCTGCCCCACCCCCCCAGTAAATAGTCAATTAATATTTTAATGCCTGATTTTTCAACTTGATAACCTTACAGAATAATTAGTATTGACTAAGATTTATATGCAACATAAATAGACAGGGCACCATCTTGATTTTTTTGATCATACCCTGCACAGACCCCCAGCTGTTCACCATAATTTTATTTATTTGTTTCTTTATTTACTTAATGTAGAGAACAGAACTCTGGGCAATTTACATGATAAAAAAGCCAGACCAAAAAACTAGAGAGGGATATGATATACATCCAGAAAAGGAAAAAAGAATCATAAAATCTTACAGAGGCTCACTAGCCACTCTACCTCAAGGCCTAGTAGAACAGCCAACCTTTCGGTGCCTTTGGAATGACATGATTCAATTCAATTCAATTCAATTCATTTTATTACAGTCATAGACCTGAGAGTGATGCTCAGATGGGTGTGTGTGTGTGTGAGGAATCTGTATGGCTTCCACCCTGATGAGGTATCTAACCAATCAAATTAACATATGTGCTGATCTCACCGACAGCAGATAAGGCTGACATCAAATGAAGACAGTGGTTCCAGTGAACATTTTTGTTCCTTTAATAAAGATGTCTCCTACCAAGCTGAAAACAAGCCAAAAATCCAAAATGTTTTTGGAGGGGGATGAAAGCTTTCTGGAGAATCAGTCTACTTTCATGTCTGCCCTAGTAGAGAAGGTTTATGAGTGCAATAATGGAGGGGCCATAAAGTAGGAGTAAGAATCTGGTACATTCCATAGATATACCAGATTCTTATCTCAGTGTATTAGAGAAAATAAGAAATCCCACTCCCTTCTACTTAAATAAACAGATAAAAACATCATCAGGTTTGAAAAGCTACAGCTCTGGATGGTGGGCAAATGACTGCAGGGATGGGATGGGTTAGGAAGGATTTGGGGGCTTGGAGGAAGGTCGAAAGGGAGATGAAGCAAGAGGCAATGTTGGTGGGTGGGAGTGGAGAGACCAAAGAATGAGGACTGGAGAAGTTTCAGCTTTCCAGGGACCAACCTATAGACCACAGGAGTTTCATTGCAGCTTCATCCTTTTCTTTGTCTCGGAATGCTTAATTTTGCATATTTCTTTGTAATATGCCTCCTATTGGTTAGACTAATAGTCTTAGGTCTGTCATCATCTCAATTTTTTTCATTTCATGGATTTAATTCTTGCTCTCCCCATACCCTCCCTCCCTCTCTTCTTTGGTCTCCAACTCTCTCTCACAGTCCCTCAGCCATAGACAGATTAGATAATTCAGACTTTTGGATCACAGTTGTATTTCCTAAATAACATACATACCAGGAGTGAAATCTAAAATTTTTCCCTACCGGTTCTGTGGGCATGGTTTGGTGGGCGTGGCAGGGGAAGGATACTGCAAAATCTCCATTCCCACCCCACTCCTGGGGAAGGCTATTGCGAAATCTCCATTCCCATCCCACTCCTGGGGCCAGCCAGAGGTGGCATTTGCCAGTTCTGCGAACTACTCAAAATTTCTGGTACTGGTTCTCCAGAACCTGTCAGAGCCTGCTAGATTTCAACCCTGATACAAACGTACACACACACACACACACACACACACAGGTAGAAGTTTCCCCTGTCCAGTTATGCACAACTCTAGGATTTCATCTCCGTTTCTTCACCGAGAGGGAGCCAGCATTGTCTGAAGACACTTCCATGGTCATGTGGCCAGCATGGTTATATGCCAAGGCTCAGGAAGCGCTGTTACCTTTCCACAGAAGAGGTACCTATTTATCTACTCGCATTGGCATGCTTTCAAACTGCTAGAAGCTGAGCAAGTAACAGGAGCTCACCCTATCACATAACTGACAAGCTTGTCATCTTTAATCACTGAGCCATTGCCCTGAGAGTTGAAAAATGTTGAAAGTAAAACAGAGTAATGGAAGAGGGCAAACAAGACTTCCAAATAATCCATAGTGAGATCTGAATCCATCTTCTGATCCTCAGCTGTAACCTTTGGCTGCATGTATGATAGGGGTTCTCCGTTCACTTTAATGGAGGAGGAGGCTTCACATTCTTCATAACTAAAGATATGGCTTCCCGGGTATCAGAGGAAAAGGGGAAACATCTATTTCTTACACATCAAACAAGGTCTCAAATCAGGCAATTCTACAAGAGAATAAGCCCATCAACATTTTCTGTTCATGATGGCCATCTGGTTTCTTTAGATAACCTGCTTCTTGAACACCAAGCACTGGGAAAACTAAAAAGGGTCTTTACTCACACATTGCTTCCTGTAGGTGCCTGGTTGACCACAATGAAAAGAGAGTATGGAACTTGCTAGCTCTTCTTATGTTCTAATCTGGTATTCACAGAAATGAGCTTAGTAACACAGATCACCTTGGGAAACAATTTATGCAAGAACTGCTGTCAGGCTTTACCGTTCTTTTAAAGTTAGGAAATTAATTATAGAAAGTGAGTGCAGTCAGGCCTGACTTTTGAAACCTGAAAGAGCATGATTACAACGTAAGGAAAGGACCAGTGGTGGTATTCAAATTGTTTTTGAATTCTGTGGGCGTTGTTTGGTGGGCATGGCAGGGGAAGGTAAAATCCCCATTTCCACCCCACTCCAGGGGAAGGATACTGTAAAAACCCCATTCCCTCCCCACTCCACTAACCTGCTTTCCAGTTCTGTTCCCCTGTGCAGGGCAACAAAAGAAGACCCAGCTGATCAGCTGGGACTCCGATCAGCTGGGACTCCGATCAGCTGGGACTCAGGAGGCAGCGAATAGATGGGGGTGGGGCTAACCAGAGGTGGTATTTACCGGTTCTCCGAACTCAAAATTTCCGCTACCTCCAAAACCTGCCAGAACAGGCTGAATACCACCTCTGGAAAGGACTCTTGCAAAGTGACTGCTAGAGAGAGATCCCTAGAACAAGGTGACCTGACTCTTCCCCAACTTCATATAATATGGGTAGGAAGTCAAAAATGTCTCTTAGACCAGTGGTTCCCAACATGGGGCCCACGACCCACAGGGGGGCAATTTGATTTTTAATGGGGGCAATTTGAACCTTGTTTAAACCAAGTTAATGCCCTTTTAGGCTTCCTCCGTGTAAATAAAGTTCACTTTTTGAGTAAAGTAAGAATTATATGTCACGGGGGTGGGGGGATCAGGATTTTAGAGATGCTTAGGTGGGGCATGGGCAAAAAAAGGTTGGGAACCACTGTCTTAGACAAAGACAGAGACAACACATTTCCCCATTGCTAAAACTGCTGGGTGGGTCCATTCAGTCCCCAGAAGCTGAGCAAAACATAAGGAAGCAGCATGTTTTATTTTAACAGCAGCTCAATATTATCAGACAAACTCTCCGTAGCCCTCAAAGGATGCACTTCTTTTTCTTTTTAAAGTAGGGTTTCCCATTTTCCGTTTAAAAGAGGTGGAATCTCTTGTTAAAATATATCTCTCTTTTTTCCCCAGATTGACTAATATTAGCCCATTCTAGAAATGCAAAGATTCCACTCTGCACCCCAGAGACAGATACAAAGATTCCTTGCTTGCCTGCCCCTGCACACCTCAAACTGAATGGGAGAAAGGAAAATCTGGAGTGCATATTTGCTGAGCTGAGCTGTGCAGGGAATGCCTTTTCTGGGTTATTCTTTCCTGATGACGTTTCTGGAGAGTCTTTGGAGAAAACAGCTTTATTCGATCATTTTACACGAACAGTCCATCTCTAGAGAATACCGATATGCATATTGAAAATGTTTTTGGAAGCAAGAATTTAGGGTAGTTTCAGTTCACCAAAGCAATTTCTCTTTGGATCCTGCCTTCCCCCAACTGGGACTACATTATAACTGGCACTTTTCCCAGCCCGCGATGCTGCTTTGCACCTTTGGAACTGGCTGCATGTGTGGGCAGTCCTAAATTGTATGGTTTCAATTAATCGTCCAGATTCAATTATTGCCATCAAAGGAAAGAGTTAATTACTTCCCTCTTCGCTTGCAGAATGGTAATAAAATGTCTCTCATGCTTTAATTTAAGATGATTGTTACTAAGGAAAATATATGTAGAATTTGTTCAAGATATTAAATAGAGAAACCATGCCAGGAAGGGGAGACATTGCTGGTGGGAATGAAAGATATTCAACAGTGACAGTTGGGTGAAAGGAATCTTTCTAATTCTGATAACTTCCGCCTTCTATTTTATTGAATGCCTACAAAACAATATATTGATATTGTTTTTTTTAAACATAATTTTTATTACAAAGTTTTACAGTGAAAAAAGATAATATTAGTTGAAATCAGAAAAAGAAAAAGAAACACAAGGTTCAAAAAGGAAAAGGAAAAGAGAATAAAGGAAAGACAGAAAAAAAGAATATTTAAAAAAACAACTCCTGATCTTCCTTGAAACAAGTACAAAAAAATCAATAATCCCCCCCATGAAATTACATGCATCTGTCACTTCTTTCCATAATCCCCCCATTTATTCACAAATCCAAAAATCACTGTCATTTCTGTTCAAATGTTAGTGAAAGTTCATAAAGGTTTTCAAAATTTTATGAAAAAAATTCTTATTTTAACATGTTAACTTTTTGGATTATTTTTTTTTGTTGCTTCTAACAACCTTAATATTTTATTTATCAAGCTACTGCTATAGGATTAAATTACCATTCAGATTTTCTTTCTCCCATCTCAAATATTTCTTCAAGGTTTTAAAGACTGTCCTTTGTAAATGCAACAATATATTTTTGTCCAAATTCTTTTTCATTTCTACATTTGTCATTTGTATTTCACTCTGTCAACTCTGATTTATTCTAATTTCTTTATTTTCCAAAATTTGTCCATAGGCTAGAATTTGTTTCCCCCTTCATCCTGTCTGTTCATAAACTCTTCCTTATTATTGTTTGTCACATCTTACACTTCTTTATAATTTTATTCCAAAAATATTTACAGATGTCAAATCAGTTATATGTTTCTGTGCTAATTCTTCAAAAATACTTCGAAATGTGTTAAGTGTTGTATCTTTGTCTATAATTTTGTAGATTTCACTTTTCTTTTTCCCACCTCAAATTTAGTCCTCTCTAATGGCCCATTTTTTAATTCATAAAGTTTCAGATTTAATTTTTTTCTTTGTTTTCAATGTTCAGCCAATGATCTCTTTCCTGTTAGACTAAACACTTTGTGTTCCCACAGGAATGTTTTGTTTACTCAATTAAAAAAAATCTTACCAAATGTTCTAATATTACAAAATAATCTGATCACTAAATCTGCATAAAATATTCTAAATTGATTTCTTATTTAGTTTTTTGCCATTTGTTCTTCAAATTGCTAGCTAGCTTTTTCTTCTGTTTTGGAATGGAAGTTTATTTACCAGGTAGACTTGCTGTTTGAAAGACCTCTTTTAAACTGTAAACTTGTTTTTTATTAAAAAAAATAATAATTTATATGCCGCCCTTCTCCAGAGACTCAGGGCGGCTTACAATGTGTTAAGCATTGTTATAAATTCAAATATGATTAGAAAGTAAAGTGGTCAAATCCAGTGTTCTTAAAGGCTCCAGCATGGAAACTTGATGGCTCTCCTCATCTCCTGCACCAGATTTGTGGGATAATTGTTCTCTTGCAGCTGCCTTGCAAGAAGAAACCACACAGAGCTTAAGTGGACAATCTCTCATATTCTCTTTATTCAGATGGGTTCTGTTGGACTGATCTTGCTATTGCTTGTTGCCACAGTGGTGTCTCTGCTCATCTGGAGATGTCTAGTTTGTCATTTTTCCTTACCTGTAAGGAAAACAAAATATTGATATTGTCATGCTTGGGCAAACCTTTTCCAAATTCTGCCCTTGCTCATAACCCCAATCATCTATTTTCCACTATGAACATAACATTCTTCTTAAAGCACAATTGACCTCCCACACCCACTGTATTCTTCTGCTCTGTTTTCATATCCCACTTCTTTTGATTCTGCTTCTTGTTTTCTCTTCTACTGCCTGATTTCTTTTCATTCCCCTTCTCTCATAGCTTATTAATCTTTTCTTCTCTCCTTTGCTCTCAGAGTTGTTTCACACAGCTATCATTTTCAGCCCTTCAGATTTTTTTTCCAACCCCCCTGCAAGTATTCTTCCAGTTTTCACCAAATGTCTCCTATGAGTCCACCAGCATTGCACTCAGCTGAGCAATAATGGAGCATTCAGCCAGTATGATGCTTTCATCCTTGTCCTTGTCCTTGTCCTTGTCCTTGCCTTGCCTTGCCTTGCCTTGCCTTGCCTTGCCTTGCCTTGCCTTGCCTTGCCTTTCCCTTTCCTTTTGCCAAATATTTGTGCAAGGGAGTAGGAAGTCTCCCTTCTGCTTGACCAAAAGTGTCATGGAAAGGATTCACAGGCATGCTGCATGCAGCTGTTTGCTCCAGTTGAGCTGGAAGATAATAAGCTGAGTTGTGAAGCTGATTCTGGATCAGGATATAGCATGGAAGGCCTCTCAATTATCATTATTTCATTATTTCAAATTTCACAAATATACATTGACTCAGAAGAAAGGGAAGGTCCTTCTCTCAACTAGGTATAGTCAGATGGTCAACCTGATTGGATACAGTGGCCTAAATGTTCCCTTCCAACCCTGATTCTTTAAAATCTGTCAAGGTCAATTTTCTTCATTGGTTGGACTTCATTGGCTGCCATTTCAACCATCCATAATACTGTCCTGCCAAGGATGCAAAGATGAATATGTCTATCAGTAATAGGTCCCACCCAGGACTGGTCTAGGACAACTTGGCATGGCCAGCTTGCCACAGAACAACTCATGGCAGGACAAGAGTTACATTAATATCAAAGAAATGGTGGAACAGAAACATTAAAGAAAGGATGCAAAAGGAGGGACAAAATGAAATGTGAATGACAAAAATTAAAATATATTTAAGTTATTGTAAATATTGAAATTGAATTGTTGAATTATCCCACAGTGAGTTGTCCTGCAGTGAGTAGGCCATGCTGGGTTGCCTGTGGCGAGTTGGCCATGCCAAGTTGTCCCATGCCGACCCAGGATGGTGTCTAAACAGAGATTTCATCAGCAGAGACAATAAAATAAACGAAATGTAATTCACAAAGACAGTCCAAATTTATGGGTAGCAATATTAGGTAAGAAATGCAGGCAGGTTCTCTTTTTGTGTGTGTGTGAGTCCTGGTGACTGCCTGGACTAATCCCTGCAGTTTTCCTGGCAAGGGTTTTTTGGATGTGATCTGCCTGCTTCCTAGGGCTGAGACAGCATGACTGACCCAAGATCACCCGGTTGTCTTTGTGTCTCAGATGAAACTACAATAGAGCTCCCAGTTTCTAGCCTGATGCTTTAACCACTATGCCATACCAGCTTGGATGCAACAGGGTTTGCGGGTTTTTTTTCTCCCCCATTCATTACATTTTTATTAAGCATTTTTGAGGAATGAAAAAGAAGAGGTAACAGTGTGAAAATTAGCATACAGTGAATAGAGTGGGAATTTGTAACATCACAGAATTATGTAAGAATTTTCAATGTTTTGTTAATTTTCTTTATACTATTTTTAAAAACTACAGGTCAATGTTAAAACTGAAGAAATAAATAACAACACCAACAATCAGCATATTATAAATCATAAAATAAAATTACCAGTAGTCATTTCTATCTGAACACACTATTAAGACTTTATATTAAATGTAACCCACCTTTCAGATGTGGTACAGTATTTAGAATTATGAGCCAAGAAATGTTTCCAAGTTGAATTCAGATACAAGGGTTACAAAAGATTACTACATCAGAAATAGACCAAATGTCTCTTCAAACTATTTATACCTTGGTGTTTGTTCTGCCCTTCCTCTATTCCAGTTGATTCATATTTGAGGGACTTCATGAAACCAGCTTTTTTCTGACTTTTTCCCCTCAGCATTGAATTTCCCTCTGATTGTCAGCCTACATCCATCCTCAGTTCCATAAACCTGAGGAATTCTAGATTCTTTGTTTTCTGGATCAGATACATTTCAGTCCAAGTGGGAAAATTTTTCTATGTTGACATTTGATGTTTGAGCAATACTTCCTGAACCATCACCTTCACCTCCACCTCCACCTCCTCTTCCTCCTCCTCCTGTAATTTTTTTTTAAAATTTTATTTTAATTTATATGCCGCCCTTCTCCGGAGACTCAGGGCGGCTTACAATGCGTTAAGCAATAGCCTTCATA
>JANHZT010005467.1:91543-104477 GCA_032468215.1 Stegonotus admiraltiensis
ACCTTAGAAAGGATAGAAGGCTGAGTCAACCTTGAGCCTGGTGAGAACTGAACTCGCAGTAATTGCAGGCAGCTGGATGTTAAGTACTGCCCTTAGTAGGAGGCATTAGTCTAATTTATGAATCATCAGTCTAATTTATAAACAAATAACCCCAAACCAGGATTGTTCTGAAGAACTGTGGGAAATATGTCAAACACTCTTGATTACACTGTAATCACAATCAGGAAAGTTATCCAAAATCTAAGAGGAGAAAGAGGATGTAAAAGCCTTAAACACCCCCATACCTGAACACGATTCATTTTGTCAACTCATTTCTTGTCTAAAGCCTTCAGATATGCCTTCCACCTCTTCAACTCTAGATATACGGAGAACCTCACCTTTCTTCCACCCCTTCCAACTCTCTTCTTCCAAATTTAATTTACAGGAAAGGTTAGTGATGAATTGAGGTAATTAATTGATGGAAGAGAATTGATTTTAAACAAGAACTGGTAAATTAATTGGAGAGAAACATTTACTGACTGTTGTAGGTGGGATACAAATTAAAGAAGTTATGTGTAGTGATTTGGAAGGAAAACAAATTAGCTCATTCTGTGTACAATTTAAAATTAGTTATGGTTGTCTCCATATGTGTAAATATATGCAGATATTTTTTCTTTTGCCCTTTTGTGGGGTTTATGGTCTCTGTTTTGTTGCAGCCATATTACTGATAATCTACTAGCCAAATCTAACCAATTTATTTATTCCTATCCTTTTTTATCCCGTATTTATCCCTTGAGCCAAAAACTGGAAGCATCAACTGAAGGTTCTTCAAACCATTCCAAGCCAACTGAGTGAAACCATTTCTCTTAGACCTTTTGAAGGCCAATTAACATGAAAAAAGGCAGATGCTTAGCTTTTATAGTTCCCAATATTCTCTCATGTTTAAGGTCTCAGAAGAGTTCAGAAGAACTTAGCTGACTTTATTTTTATGTCTTCAGCTTTCCTTGAATTCTGCCAGAAATTGCCCTCACCTATTGATCTTTATGTTGCTCACAGAGATGAGGTTTCACAATGTGAAACGAAGATTTGCAGCAGCATGAACACAATCAGATTGAATTGGAGAGGCAGAAGGCAGTAAAGGTAATGACCATATGTTTTATCACAACACAGCATTAAAGTGGGAATTGTTAAATCTATTAAACACTTGCTAATTGAAATTTGCTTTGATTGGGTCACTATCCCCATAGTGCTGCTACCTTTCCAGTTACACATGAAAGAGATAGAACATTCTTATTTGTCAGCTAAATTATCCCACACATGATTCTTACTTTCTGTATAGGGCCTACTTGGCTCTGTATATAATGGATAACTCATGAAATCAGTTTTAACGAAGTACTTGTTCAATAACCTGCACGATGCTGATGACACTACCCAATAGCCAAAAATACAAAGACTCTGTGAGCCCTAGTACTAACAGCCAAACTGCCCAGACACACATACACACACACACACACACAAATGGCATTAAAATTAAATAGAAAGGACAGGGGTGTCAAACCCTAGACAGGGGTGTCAAACTCGTGGCCCTTGAATCGTACGTGTCACACGTTGGCCACACCTATGCCCAGTTTAGCGAAGAGGAAAAAAGTCACGATACGTCACGTGACCACGCAGTGATGATGCGAGTTTGATACCCCTGGTCTAGGACAACTTGCCACACTAATTTGCCACAGCCAACTAGCCAGAGGACAACTCGCTGCAGGACAAGAGTTACACTGATATCAAAAAAATGGTGGAATAGATTCATCATCAAGAGCCATGGTGGCACAGTGGTTAGAATGCAGTATTGAAAGCTAATTCTGCTGACTGCCAATTGCCAGTAGTTCAGCAGTTCAAATCTCATCAGCTCAAGGTGGACTTAGCCTTCCATCCTTCTGAGATCGGTAAAATGAGGACCCATTTTGTTGAGGGCAATAGGATGGCTCTGTAAACTGCTTAGAGAGGGCTGTAAAGCACTGTGAACTGGTATATAAGTCTAAATGCTATTGCTATTAAAGAAAGGATGCAAAAGGAGGGACAAAATGAAATGCGAACAACAAAAATTAAAATATTTTTTAAGTTATTGTAAATACTTAAATTGAATTGTTGAATTGTCCCACAGCGAGTTGTTCCATGGCAAGTTGGTCGTGGCACGTTGGCTGCACCAAGTTGTCCCATTCCAAGAAAGAAGACCAAACAAATGACTAGAAGTAGAAGAATCAGCCTTGGAACTGACAATGAAGTTACAGAAGTGGTGAATGGCTTCTGTCTTTTAGGACCAACCATCAACAGTAAAGGGACAAGAGTCAAGAAATATGCCTCAGACTAATACTTGGCGGAGCAGCCATTTCTTTGATCTGCCATCTTAACCCTTTTGTCTAATTTATTTTCAATTGTAAATTGGAGTATAGGAACTTATAGATTTTTTTCAGATGAATCCTCTTTCCTCCCAAATGCTTCTAATTTCTAATTAACATCTTTACCAATATAGCATTCTACTGCCATATATCTAGCAGTGAAGTTATGCAACAATAATTCAGCTTTAGTTAATAAAGCAATGAATGGAAAAACACATCTTAAGTCAAAAATAAGCTATGTTATTATAGCCACCATCAATAAAAGTAGTCTTAGGCTAGTCGTGGTGTTGATTCTTGGTTGGGTCTACCTGGTAGGGCTGAGATCAATGGCTAATAATGACAGAATTGTACAAATCTAAATGTGCTGTACCTCCACCCGTTTTTAGTCTCATGTGAATGAGACAAGTTCTGTCTGAGCCACTTCCACATATATTCTGGTTGTTTAGGATTTAAGATGTTTCCCCTCATTCCTTGGATAATGGATCTCACCTATCTTCATCAAAGTCATCTTCCTTAATGTCTACAGCAGACCTGTCAAACTGGCAGGCTGGCCAGGCCACACCCACTCCGGCTCCAAAAAGGCAACAAGCGTCCTGATATGTCACGATACGGCCCACGATCTGATTGGCTTTGACATCCCTGGTCTACAGTATAGAAGCTCTACGACAGCTGGCCCATGTGGCATCTCCAGAACCTCGAGAGCAGTGTTTCTCAACCTTGTCAATTTGGCAACATAATTGGCAACAACTTGGCAACATCTTCAACTCAGAATTCTTTAGCCAGCATGTGGAAGTCCACATATCTTAAGGTTAAGAAACACTGCTCTCCTCAGAGGTGATCAAGAGTTCTTCCATTAAATCAGCCTGAGAGCCCTTCAGGCCTTCACTAGCTACAAAACAGCTTCCCTTCCTTCTTGCATGAGTAAGGCTCCAGTCTGGCATCCGAGAAAGGGTTGATCAATATAGATCAGGGGTGTCAAACTCAAGGCCCAGAGCCCAGATCCGGCCTGCAGGGTGCTGAGATCTGGCCTGCAGGTCCACCCTGGAAACAGTGAAGGACTGGCCCATGGTGCTTCTGCCAGTGAAAACGGACGCCCTCCTGAGCTCCATTTTCTTTGGCAGAGGGTTGCAGGAGACTGTCGCAGGCAAAAATGGAGCTTGAGAGCCTGTTTTCTCTGGCAGAGTGCTCGGACTTCCACAGGCGCCGCCAACATGAATGACATCAAGCTGGCCATGCCCACTCCAGCCCCCTGAGGTCAAACACAACCCTGATGCGGCCCTGAATGAAACTGAGTTTGACACCTCTGATATAGATGATATTATGCTAGACTTGAAAGAAAACAAGACTTTTCTGATGGATTTACCACTGTTCTTATTAGATGTTTATGTGGGCTGAAGTTTTTTGCTTTTACATATTTACACATTTTGTTTCCTTAAGAATCATGGTAGGAAAGCACTTTTTAAAATGGACGTGTTTAGCTGCCCCTGGAAAAGAATTTAAAAACCCCCCCACATCTTTTTGTTTGGGGCTTTTCTATCTGGGCCTTTGCCCTTTGTTTAAATTTATTTTATTTTGTTATCACATAAAAGGCATTGAGGGGGGAGAGGCAGGGAAATCAAATACATTTAAGCTGACATATCCCCCACCTGGAAGATCCTGTCTGTTGATAATTTCACTAGCGCAGAGGATAATTTATGGGCCTAACAGAAAATTCAATACAATACATTTAATTCACCTATTCATTTATTTTAATTAGAGCATTTGTGCTTACACTAAGTAGACTTGAATTGCGGGATTCATGACTCCTGTTCTATATCATATCTTGGCTTTAAATGTTCTTAGACAATTCAATCAAACACATATATTTGCTTAGGTCTCTGAACTTTTCAGGAATTCTCATCCATGGTTAATTCCAATGTTACCCCAAATGCTAGAAGACAGAGGTCATCCTCATTAGAGCAAAATGCCTGTAAATACCTGGAGGAAACTTACTGATGGCTCATTAAAATAGCCATAGCTATTAAAGCATTATTAGTTATAGTCATGCAAATACAACACACATATTGTACTAAAGGCAGCCCCAGTTTTGCTGATATTGTTTTGCCATAGAAACATAAATTGCTGCAACATACACACGTAATTTTGTTGAATTCTTTATGCTGGCTTATTTGATATTGAGAGACCAATATAATCCTTCCTATTCTATGGATGGGGTAAATTCTGTCATCCCGGCTAGGATTCTGCTGACCTATTTCCATTTGCTAGTCACTATTCAGTTTTAAAGTCTTTAATTGTTAATCATGTCTGTGTGAAACACTATTTAGTCTTTGAAATGGAAGAAGGAAAGGCTTTTGGCCTGACAGTCATAAAGAGAACTCTGAGAGTAAGTTGTGGCTGTTCTTATACAAATGAAATTAGTAACTTGTCAATAAAGCCATTGATGAGAATGTCCTTCGCACACTTCTGGTCTCATCCGGAATAATCCCTAACCCAATTTATCTTTCACTTTTTCTCAGCGAATAATGTGTTTCTAAGCCCTGAGCTATAGACACCCAGGAAATTGTGTAAATATTAAAAGAGATGTCTACAGGCATGTTTACAGATATGGTTTTAATTTTGATTGGAATAGTATTACACCTGGGCACCTTGTTCATATTACCATATGTGGTTTATGCATTTTTGTTTGCTAGTTGCTGAGACTGAAACAAAATATCAATAAACACTTCTTTGTAAAGATCATGAAGTAAGGGTTGTTTAGGTTGTATTAGAAGGCAAATGTATCCAATTCTGCATTTTTTAAAACCAAAGATGAACCAAGGTTTAACCTCCTCCCCTAGAGCCAGGGAGAAGGAAATTTACTTAAATCTCTTTCTTTTTTTTTGAAACAGTACTTGGAACAAACAAACAAACAAAAAATCACTTTTTCAGAGAATCTTTTTCAGACAATTTTACATGCAGTTGGAATAATAGAATCTTATGTAATCCAAAGCCATGGTCACTGCAGGATCATTAGAGCATTCCAGCGGATTATTCATTGAGCATCTATCTAAAGGCCTTTATGAAGGAGAACTCACTCCTTCACATGAAAATCTATTCTGCTGGCTGATAGATCCTACAGTCATGAAAGGTTTCTCTTGAGGTGTCACCTGAACCTGCTTCCCTATAGTCTTAAACTATTGTTTCTGGTCATGTCCTAAAGGACAACACAAAATAAAATATTTCCTTCTTCTATTGACAGCCCTTTAGGTATTTGAAGATTGCTATCCCACAGTCTCTTCCATAAGCTTGTTCTAGGATGCTTATAGTTTCCCAGTTGAAACTATGATTAAGTCTGTCCTGGGTTGTGAAATTAAGGAGTTTACATTATGTCTTTGGACTGCTAATTGATGTTCATGAATGCCAATCTTCTGCCTTTTTGCCTTATGTAGTGGCTGTTGCAGTCATTATGCTGTATATTGTAGATGACTCCTGTTTTTTTTCTTCTTCTGGGTCTTCTGAGTCTTTTGATTTACTTAGGATGTTTTGGAGGGCTTTAGTTGGTTTGTGCACTCTGATGATGCCATGTGGTTATAATCATCTGTTGGTAGTTTCTGAGATTTTTTTGATATATGACTATGTTATTCTTTTCACAGCCTGTATTGGTGGTGCAATATACGGTTGAGTGCAGTGGTGAAATTTCTTTACTACTGGTTCTGTGGGCGTGGTTTGGTGGGCGTGGCAGGGGAAGGATACTGCAAAATTTCCATTCCCACCCCACTCCAGAGAAAGGATATGGCAAAATCCCCATTCCCTCCCCAGTCATGGGGGAAGGATATTGCAAAATCTCCATTCCCAACCCACTCTGGGGCAGGCCAGAGATGGTATTTGCCGGTTCTCTGAAGTACTCAAAATTTCCGCTACCGGTTCTCCAGAACCTGTCATAACCTGCTGGATTTCACCCCTGGTTGAGTGGCCCAACACTTTTTAACAAGCGGATACTTATTGAAGTATCCACTTATTACTTGGATACCCATTTTGTTGGAAGATGTTATATAGATGATCTGTTTCTTTTTTCTGATGTTCAGGATTGCTACAGTGTGCTTGTGCTTGTCTAACAGCTTCTCTCATGGGTAGTGGTTGGTGTGCATAGTTTTATGATAGAATTTGTTTCTAATTTGCCAATGGATTCTTGTTACAGAACCCAATGGGTCAGCCAACCCAGTTATGTTATCTTTCTCAATTTCAGCAATACATTTTGGTGATGCCATCAATATTCCTCACAGAGGACAGGGACTATTTGAAATCTCCTATATATCTCAGCATCCTACTTCGGATGCTTGGATGTGGCATTCCAGCTTTCCAATAGGCAAGTCCTCTGAATGAACCATAATAATATCATGTACTGCTGTAAGCTTTGCCAAATCCGTGGCTAAGGCTGCTGCAACAGCCAGGGCAGTATGAGCAGAAAGTCTTCATAAGCCACCAAACTGATAGCTGTCAAGGACAATAATCCAGCAGACACCTGGCAGCTAGCTCATCTTTTCTCCATGCTACTAACCATTGCAGAGAGCTTGCTAAATTGATTGGTGATTATCTTGGAGAAGCTGGACACTTTAAAAGAACCTGCGTGCCCATGACAGAAAGCAGAACTGGAGCACATTGATTTATTGTGACTCCTCATTATTTTTAAAAGCATTCCACTACCATGAAGACATCTGCAACAGTCAGGGCTACTTTCCTACTCCAAAAGAGAAGTTAAAAGCAGGAAAAGCACTAAAAAGTGAATGCAAAAAGGAATCTTTGTTTTATGCTGATGCCAGGCCATTTATTCTCCTCAGGAAGGAACCCAGAATAGTTTATAAGAGAAAAGTAAAAAAAAAATTAAATTAAAAAGAAATCACAATAAAGGAACAATATTTTAAGTAAAAAAAAAAGAATAAGGGAAAGGAAAAAGAAAAAGAAAGCACAAAGAATAAGAGGACAGTGTTAGTGACGTGGGAGTCTTCTCACTGATATAACTTTTATCTTTCTCTGGCTGCCCAAAGATAGAAAAAGATTAGACTCCTATATCATTAGATTTATTTTCCTAGTCATTCTTTTTCCCCTTGCCCTGTTGAAGAACTATAGACAAGCACCTGCCTCTTCCATTAATCTGTTCACAGCTTGAGAACCTTCATGTTGCACCAAAGATGAATGTTAATATTATCTGGTTAGCCACTGTTCTGGGCCCTTTCTTTTAAGCGTAAAAGGCTACTAAATGCATCTTGCATCATTTCCAAGTACAACTTCAAGGAGACTGGGTAGGAGAGTTAAGCACAGCAGAAAAATTAATTGTGGTTCACATTTTTATGTGAGTTTCCTTGATCTTTGTGCAGCCTGAGGTAACCCCCTCAAATACACGCTTTCAGCATTTTCCAGTGACATTTGTAGCTCTGAAAATGTATACCAAAATATGCATATTAGGAAAGAATGGGCCCCAAAAGACTCATGTTAGGAGAATTATGCACACAAATAAATGAGAGTGTTTATGTAAGCTTTTTAAGCTGAAAATGCTGCATTAGCCCAAAGCAAAGCTACTTATGGAGATCTTGGTAGAACAGGTGAACATAGATGATTGTGGTGCTTAAATTCATCAATGATTGTGCTAAAAGGAAATTAAAGTGAGCGATATGAAGTATGAACAGCTCTGGGGGAATGATCTTTTTCAGATCACTGTGGAAAGGGCCATGTCTTGAATGTAAGTGGAGAAGGCATCACATAAATTGCTAAGTCTGGGATTTTGGTGGTAGGGGTGGTAGAATTTTTTTTTTAATCATGTTTTGAATATATTTGAGGGCCCTAGACCATTGTTATTATCTTACATCAGGCCTGTTAAACTGGTGGCTAGGTAGGCTGGATACAGCCACGGCCACTCCTCTTCCGCAAAGGCAAAAAAATGTTGCAATGCAATCGAGTTTGACACCCCTGCCTTACATTTATATTCCACTTTTCCTCTGGAAATTGGCTAACTGTGGGATCTGTCCTCATTTTATCCCAAATACTCCTGAGGTAGATAGGGCTAAAAAGAATGTGTGAAAACAATCCAAAATGGACTACTTGGTGAGCTCCATATTTAGGCGGGGATTTGAATTTGGGTCTCTATACTCTATACTCCAAGTCAATTTTCCTTAATCAAGACATCTTGAGGAATCACAGAAAACATTGCCCAGATTCTTGCTGCTTTGCCACTAGCTGTAGAATGAGTAGAAACAGGAAAGTGAGAGATATGAAAATGTATAACTCCCAAGCAATCTATGTTCTGCAAACTGATCACCCCTAGTGTAAACTTCCTGTTGGAGCACTGGTGTCAAACCCGCTGTGTCATGTGACATTTTGTGAAGTTTTTCCCCTTTGTGGAGCTGGGGTGGGTGTGGCTTGCGTGTGATGCATCTGGCCCAACCCCACAGTTGGAGGATATGAATGGTGCTGGTATGCTGCTTGTATTCTCTCTCTCTCTCTCCCTCCCTCCCTCCCTCCCTCTCTTCCAGAGGAGTTTTCAACTTCCTCATGATTGAACTTTCCACCCATCTTTGAATCAGCAAGAAGCTATGTCACATGACATTTGCTATATTCATTCCCTCATCCTGTCTCTCTTGCTTCTATTCCCAGTTATTATCCACTGATTTCCCTTCAATGTTATGGATGACAAAACCAACAGAGCAAGGCTCCCTTTCAGTAGTGTTGGACTAAGAGGAGAAATGCTAATTGCTAACACCACTTCAGCTCAGGATAATTTGATCTGTGTCATTCATGGGCTGGTGCTTTCAAGTGTGAATTTGGTTAGGTAGTAGTGGAAAAGGCTCTGGATTTAGAAATTGGTATGTTTTTGTATATAGAGTCCTTGTTTCCATTTAAACAATACTCTTACTGCTTTCTAGTAGTGTTGGGGGGAAAACAGTTTCACAGTGGGATGAAATTACCAATTAAGGAAAGATTTAACATTTCAACTCAAGAATGCTGATAAACATGAAGTGATAGGAAGAACATCTCTGTCAGGATCTTACAGAAAATACATTTTCCAGGCATAGAATCCAGAGCATTCCAGAGAAGGAACAAGAATTATGAAGAAATATTCTCATGAAATGCATGAAGACTTATTTTCCAGTGTTTACAGTCACATCCTGGGGAAACAAACAGCTCTGGGCAGCTTTAAAATCCCATTGTACTTGCTGATGGCTATTTCTAGGATAGAAATAGATTAATGTGTGAAGAAAGACGTGCATGCAAACCTTGTCCCCAACAGCTCCATATTCCGAGCTGCTTGAAAAGAACTTTAGATGTTTAACCTTATTAATGTTCCTAGTTTCAGATAAGAGTGCAAATATGTTCAGCCAAATATACCTGCAACCTTCTTACCCTACATCATGTTTGTGTAGGCATCCATGTTCCTTAGTCCAGCTAGTTCTAACTGTTTGCAGACAAATGCCTGTATATCTTTCTTAGATCAACCTTCCCCCACTCCCCCTCACTAAATCTTAGAGTTGATTCCATATTCAGCATTATCAGGAAGACGTCCTGGTGAAAAAGACTGGAATTGTCTGGACAATGAAGGTTTTCCTTGAACTCATTACATGGCGTTAGGAAAGTAATCCATCGCTTCAGTGGTGAAATCTTCTGAAGTCTGCTACGGGTTCTGTGAGTCTGCTACCAAGTGTGTGTTTTGCATGTGCATGTGCACCTGAGGCGCGCCTCGGAGCACTAAAAAAGGAACCTTTTGAAGCCTTCTGAGTCTGCAAAGGTAAGTAGAACAGTGAGGGGGGAGGAAATCCTCTGTGCCACATGATTTAGATTAACTAGAAAGCAGGAAATCTGACGATTCTAGTTAATATAAATAGTGCGTCACAGCTGATTGTTGCCCAGCTGATCGTTGGAAATATCGGTGTGCCTGAACTGGTAGCATTTTTTACTACCAGTTCGGGAGAACCGGTCGGAACCGGTAGCATTTCACCCCTGCTTGGCATGGATAAGGAAGGATAATCTTATTGACCTATCTTTACCAGATCCTTATAATCGAAGAACTATGCTGTGGATTTAGATGGTCTTTGGTGCCCCCTGCCCTCAAATTGCCAACACAACCTGCCCACTGCCTCCTATAGCTAAACAAATATTGCCTGGTAGCTGAGGCCTTTCCCTACAATAATGTGAAGATCAAAAGGAAGGGAGGAAGTGAGGAGAAAAGGTTCCTCTAGAATGCCCTGACAGGAAATGACAAAGTTTTGGCCTTATGTAACCGGGGGGGGGAGTATTGGGGGTTGGAGGGAAGGGAGACATACTTCCTAACCACAGAGCAGTGCCAGATCTCTGTAGGTGAGGATGATGAAATAATAAAGCATTTCCCGTGTATGGTTTTCATTACCTCATTTTTGCTTTTCCTCCCAAGCACTATGGAAAGAGAACAGAGGTCCCCAGTTTCAGCCAGCCCTCATGTCCTCCTCCCCTGAGGATCACAGCTGCACAAATAGAAGGAAGACCCACCATGGAATTGATCCCAACACCTTCCTGCTGGAAAGAATGATTTGCTCTTTAATGTCATTGATGCTTAAATAGTCACTGTAGAGACTTCCTCATTGTCCTCCTGAAATAAAGCTAAAACTGACATTATTCCATTCTGGGTTCCAAGCTGGTAGCAGAGATGCAAAGCTGCAATTCCTTCTCCCGCAAAGTGTTCTGCCATTGTTAAGTGACAACTTCTTGCACAAAGCTTAAGTAGCTATTGCCATTATGTAGACCCTTTTTGGCAGATTTGTGTATGTTTCTGAATTAAACTGTGATGTCACAATCCTAATCAAGTGCCTTGAAAAGAAAAAGATTCTAAAATTCAAAGGTAAATAACAGCATACAACTCAAAAAGATATATAAGCATCCTTTTACAGCCCTCAGGGCTTCATCTCTTCAGAGGTGCCAGATTTTTCAGCAGTATCCTTTTTTTTTTAATATAACCCTTGTGGGAGAGAAGGGATAAAATGGGTCTATAAGCTCTCCTGAAAGCTAGTGTCTATAGTTTGTAAAGCCATAATGTATAGTTTAGCACAAAGTGTGAACCAGGTTACCAATGATTTGTCCCACAAATCACCCTAAAGTGAAGCTAGGTTTAGCTTAAGATCTCATCCAACATAAATCTAAGTAAATTATAATTATCTAGTATAAGTAATTTCAAGTGCTACTTTAATATACTTTAGGCAAGCCTGCTTTGAGAGTAATGAGAAAAGATTGGCACAACATCTGGACAATCAACAATACTATTTTGCAGACATTTTCCCCTGCAAATAAGACCATGATGGAAGTAAGGAGACAGTTAGAACAATTAATCAATGGAATGACTTGCCTCCAGAAGTTGTAGATGCTCCAACACAGGAGGATTTTAAGAAAAGATTGGACAACCACTTGTCTGAAATGGTATAAAGTTTCCTGCCTGAGCAGGAGGTTGGACTAGAAGACCTTCAAGGTCCCTTACAAATCTGTTATACCGTTATGGCTGAAGAACCTTCCTAAAGGGAGAAATATTGAGCAGAGAAGTGAAACAAATTTCTTTTACTTGTGATTTACAATACCTGCAATACAGTTCTAAATCATCACTAAAGTAATTATTGGAATGCTACTGATTTTATACACAGTTATGCTTACTTCAGGGTAGCAATTTTATGTTTGTATTATGTGAAGAACAAACATTCAAAAATTGCTAGGATTTAGAAAATGGATTTTCAAGTGGCTTGGTTATTAGCAATTTTTCCACCATCCCTAGGGAGCTGAAGATGAGAGGTAGAGATGAAAAAATATAGTCCATTTAGTTTCTGATCTTGAATCATAACACAGGCCCTTAATTCCAGGCACAGTACCAGGTGAACCTGACTGCTATTAGTTTCCCACTCAGTACTCTTCCAGCGGGTGACCTTGGGCAACAACAAAATCTGCTCCATTGTACATATTAGTGGCATTGTGCCAGGTAGACATACCTTTTTTTAGGATGATATATGAAAACAATCCAGATTGTCTTGCAACGACTTAGCTGATTCAAGTTCAAATAAGAAATTGATATAACATAAAAAACAAGAAGAAATGATGAAGATGATGACAGCAAACAATTGTGGCTGAAGCCATAATTCTTACTACTTGCAAATCCTGGAATAGGTTATTTCCAAAAAGTCAATTTCATTGTACACGTGTTGTGCATTGACAATAAAGGTTTGATCTGATTTGATTTGCTATTTTAAAAGACTTCAACTGGATTTTTATATGTTACATTCTGTGGCCATCCTATAAGTGTTCTGTCAAGATCAAATTTGAGAATATGTAGAAATTGGATGTTAATTAGGATTGTCAACAAATCTTGGTGAATAACTGAGATTTCTACAATCAGACATTTAAAACAAAGTATATTGATTTCAAAAAATAAAAATAAAAACTGTTGACATATTTTACATCCATTGTCAGTTTATTGATGTGGTACTTTTTTTTTTTGCTTTAATTTATATGCCGCCCTTCTCCGGAGACTCAGGGCAGCTTACAATGCATTAAGCAATAGCCTTCATACTTCTGTATAT
>JANHZT010005467.1:104577-115227 GCA_032468215.1 Stegonotus admiraltiensis
AGATTTGAACTTGCAGTAATTGCAAGCAGCAGATGTTAATAACAGTGTTTTAGTCCACTGTACTACCAGGGCTCCAGGGTACTAAACAAGTTAAAAAGGTAAAGGCTCCCCTTGCACATATGTGCTAGTCGTTCCTGACTCTAGGGGGCGGTGCTCATCTCCATTTCAAAGCCAAAGAGCCGGCGCTGTCCGAAGACGTCTCCATGGTCATGTGGCCAGCATGACTAAACACCAAAGGTGCATGGAATGCTATTACCTTCCCACCAAACGTGGTCCCTATTTTTCTACTTGCATTTTTTACAAGCTTTCGAACTGCTAGATTGGCAGAAGCTGGGACAAGTAACAGGAGTTCACCCTGTTACGTGACACTAGGGATTCGGACCGCTGAACTGCTGACTTTTTGATCGACAGGGTCAGTGTCTTAGCCACCGAGCCACGGTGTCCCACATACTAAACAAGTTACTTAGGATTATTTATTTATTTATTGTATGATACAACATGATAGAATAAAGTCAACATATACACACAAACCATGTAATTATATATACAACTTCTATGGGGATATGGCTGTGACCTCATAACTGGATATCCAGGCAATTGTCTCTGGCATTGCTTTATGCAAACCTTCTAGAGAACCAGAAAATGTACATCATGGGCAATCTTGCACATTATGTTTAATAGTTTGCAAATCAGTGCCATAATAGCAACAAGGATTTTTCCATCCCCACTGATATAGGGTAGAGGCACTTCTTCCAGTATCACATTACTTTGGGCAGATCTATTGGAAGTTAATAAAGATGGCACTGCTGTCAAACAGACTGTCATTTCTTTGACATTGATAGGGATTCTGCAACCTATAGGATCGATATAATTTATCACAAGAGTCAGGCAATGATATAACTTACTTGAGAACAGGTTGATAAATTTGTAATTATCTTTTCTGGTCATCCAAATCTCTTTTATTTCTCTGTAGGAATTGATTCTAAGTGCCATGTTCTTGTTGATATGATGCTGTTTGTGTACAGTCATTATGCCCCTCAATTCAGGACTCTACCAAACTATTGGAGGAATATTTAGATGAAAAGATTGCTGAGAAAGAAATAAGTTTGGTTCCATGTGTTTAGTATCAATTATTTTTTTTTTTTAAATTACAAATAGTATTTAAGAGAGCGATCCAATGAATGTTTTCTTAGATTTTGTTACTTCAACCATTTTAGTAAACTTTATTCTCCATGACCAGTTATGTTGTAATGCTATAATTAGAACCCAGAAATTATATTTCATACGGTACATTGTATTATTCCAGTCCATAACCATATCCTTATTCCTATCCAAATAGACTTTCAGAGGTACTAATTTTAGCTTACCCAAAGAAACCACCCAGATTGAAGGGAGATCTACAGTTTCTGTTTGTCTATTGCTAGTTTGGATCACATACCACTTCCTGAGGATGCCACCCTCTTCCTCAAATGCACTTTTTGTCTGTGTTTCGCAGCTTCAATTCAAAATGGCTATTTTCCAGCCCAAGCCATCCTATGTTCTTCAGAATAGAGGGTCTCCAATGCTTCCTTTTGTTTTAGTGACAGCCCTACCTCTGACTGGCTGTAATGTGTGGCATTACACCCCTTTCTTTCCAGTGGCTAAAAATGTCCTGAGCATTTCTGCCTGGGCTGCTAGGCAGATTTGTTTTCTGCTATTTAGCAGTTGCTGGTTTGTTCTGCTTTTTTTAAAAAAATAATCTTGCAATTGATCCAGCTTTAGTTGGTTCATTAAGTCTACGAAATATCCTCAAAACTAGAAGGTATGCCATCCCTCCCTTACATCTTTCGGTGACAACCTCTTCAGATTTTCCTCAGGCTAGATGAAGCATGCTTTTCCACCTCCTGCCCTCCCATGTACACTATGATTTTCCTGTTTTTGTTTTTGTTTTCTTGATTATCCATGATGCTGGGAAAGACTGAGGGTGAAAGAAGGGGACAGAGAATGAGGTGGCTGGATGGAGTCACTGAAGCAGTAGGCGTGAGCTTAAATGGACTCCAGAGGATGGTAGAGGACAGGAAGGCCTGGAGGAATGCTGTCCATGGGGTTGTGATAGGTCAGACACGACTTTGCAACTAACAACAACAACAATTCTTAAATTTCTCCAGCACAGACATTCAAAAGCATCAATATTCTTTCTGTCCTGCTCCTCCAAAGTACAACTTTTCACATTCATGGTAAGAACCTACAGTTCCCAGAATCCAAGTTTCTTTGTTTAGTGTCTCTCTAATCTTTCTCCAAAATGTAGTGGTCAGATTACTACAAATTAGCCATGCAGTTCCCATTAATTTGAGATGGAAAACAGATATCAGCTATCATGCAGCTTCTTCCTATTACAGGTTTGACTACAGTCAATGACATTCACTGAGTGTTTAAAAAAAGTCAAGATGGTGAGCACAATTGTGTAGTTGATGTTCTGCTGCTTTTTACTATGTGTAGCACACATATAGAAAGATGAGCCTTCAATTATGCAATGGCACCCATCCCACACACCAAACCCCTGGCTGCACTTTACAAAAAGAAAGAAATATGCTGGCCCCACATAACCAGGAAAAAGAATAGAAATTCCATGCTTGCCAACATGAGTGATATCATCATGCTTATTTTGTATAATCATTTTATTTTTTAAATTTATTTTATTATTAGATTTCTATGCTATCCATCTTGCTAAGGCGCCACCAATCATATTACTCATTATGGCCCTTGATGCCACCCAAAACTTTAAGTGCATTCTTCTCAGCTGCAGAAAGGTTGCCTATTTTGAGAGCAGTTAATTTTCTTGATAGGGAAATATGTTATAATACGTGAAATATTTTGCTTCTATGCCAGGCTGTTGTTAAAAGTGAAGGAAGTAGACTAGGAAGTAAGGTTTACATTCATATCTGAATTTGTATATCTGAATTACTTCAGAGCTATACCTAAGGGCTGTTGACTAAGAAGCTGTCTCTACATATACTATAAGAATGAGGAGGAGAACAGTCCTGTATCTACCTGCCAGCTTTGGCCTACCTGCATTATTATTGTTTATCACACAGTCAGCCAGATCTTTGGCATTTTATCCATCTATTGAGTCCTTCCCAAAGATCTGAGATAGGCAAATGTTGTATGGTAGTGTTAGAGGCAGGGGTGAAATCCACCAGGTTCTGACAGGCTCTGAAGAACAGGTAGCGAAAATTTTGAGCAGTTCAGAGAACTGGTACAGGAAATTTTGACCAGTTCGGAGAACTGGTAGCAAAAATTTTGAGCAGTTCAGAGAACCGGTAGTGGAAATTTTGAGCAGTTTGGAGAAAATACCACTTCTGGCTGGCCCCAGAGTAGGGTGGGAATGGAGATTTTGCAATATCCTTCTCCCAGGAGTGGGGAGAGAATGGGGATTTTGCAGTATCCTTTTCCTGGAGTGGGGTGGGAATGGAGATTTTGCAGTATCCTTCCCTGGCCATGTCCACCAAGTGATACCAAGCCACGCCTACCAAGCCACGCCCACAGAACCAATAGTAAAAAAATTTGGATTTCACCACTGGTTAGAGGTATTTTCGAAAATTGAGAGGTGAGATGGTTTGAGCTGAGAATAATTGGCCCAAAGTCACCCAGCTTCCATGCAAGAGATTATCAGAACTCAAAGAGTCTTCCCATTTCAAACACAGCAACTTCACAAATAAACCAAACCGGCTTTGTTCCCAACATCTGAATACAAGCACACATAGCAAAGGGGATCCAGGTTTGGTTCTTTCTAAGGAAGATGCCAAGTTCTTAAAACAGTGAACTTCTGAGATTCATGTATTGCTGCACTTCAAGTCCCAGGTAAGAGAGGCAATTATGAGGAATTCTGGGAAGTGATTCCATCAAAATCTGAAGAGGCAGAAATTCTCTGTTTCTCTAAATATAAGGATTAAGTTCAACAAGTGTGGTTCAACTCCTGCCTCCAGGTGCATGTCATGCTCATGGAAAGCTTACAAGAAAACAGACCTAGGATCTCACAGTATGGTAGCTGAGACACATGGGCAGTTATCTGAAAGGGCTGGCTCAGGGGTGAAATCTACTTACCTTCCTTACTGGTTCAGAAGTGCACGCACTGCGCGTGTGCAGTTGTTTCACTCACCCATGCTCATCACCTGTGCACGCACACCTGTGCGTGCACAAAACCTTCTGCATATGTGCAGAAGGTAAAAAAAATACTTCCTAGTTTTAACCAAGTAATGACACCCGGGTAGCGATCGCTACCGGATCGCCGAACCACAGGGAAAAATCGGTACTGGATCGGGTGATCTGGTCCGATCTGGGAGCATTTCACCCCTGGGCTGGCTGTACTATGGGGTTGAGCTTTCCACATACACAGCCAGACACCAATTACTACTTTCTCTCACATTGTGGCTCTATTTTAAATCAACTATGCTACAGAACCTGCCTGCTAGAAATATACTTTGTGAGGCACCCATTTTCTAGTTAGAGTCAATTGTGTTTTAACCTCTGAGGGTTATCTGGGTCACTCGTGTCCCCTTGTGGCTGCTGATTCCCTGACAAATTTTTTTCTGCACACAATGTAGAATTATATCCCTCAGCGAGATTTCACAGAGGTACCTCTTATAAATAGTTTATAAAGGACTGATTAATGGTTAATAAAAGAGTTTGAAAAATTGTTAATCAATCGCAATAGATCACTACTGAGTCTGACCCTTCAATAGGATACTTATAACCATAATTTATAACCTTTTAATGTCTGCTGCATTTGTCATTATAATCATGTACTTATAAGATGCATTTTTGCACATGGCTGTTAAATAATTTACTTGTGATTCCAGCGGTCACCAAAGTTTCACTAAATTCTACCTCCAAGATACTTAGGCTGATTCAATTGGTTTACTAGCCACTTATTATAAATTTCATTTTTGTCTATTTTTCAGTTTAAAAAGAAGAGCAGGATAGCTGTAAAAGAATAAAATCACTGAATGAATAACAGTATGATTGCAACAGTTGGTTTAATTTGCTCAATGTTATGTTGTGCAGTGTGGATTCATCACAAGACCTCTATAAGCTTGTCATCAAGTTTACTTGCAAAGAGACTATTGTGCACTGTTACATAACTGAGTGTAGGGGGAGGGGGAGGAGCCACATCACCAAAATAAGAAGACAGAAGACTTACACATAATTTTCATATTGAAATTTTTGCTTGCTAGAAATTGGATACACATTATATAAATTAAGAAGAAATGCAGGCCACTTCATTTTAATATATGAGACTGTGACTAAGTAATTGTAGGAGGGAGGGGTCAAATGCACCATAAGTTAAGTCATGAGTCCTTGCATGATTGCAAGAGATCTAAGTCCAGCCCACCTTGAATGCCTTTCTTATCTCCCACTCATTTCCCTTTACTGCTAGTTGGTCAGATTCTTGTAGATAGCTTAAGCTTGCAATAAATCTTTATACTCATTTCAACTGCTGATCTCCCCTGGTGTTTGACAGTAATTTGTGCACTTCTTCATCAGGCTGCCTCACTTGGTTCAGCAGGATGACTGGGGAATTTTGGAAGTTGAAGTCCACACATCTTAAAGTTGCCAAGGTTGAAAAAAAACTGCATTAATTGAAAGCGGTTTTTGTTTTGTTTTTTGCTTTGATTTATATGCCGCTCTTCTCCAGAGACTCAGGGCGGCTTACAATGCGTTAAGCAATAGCCTTCATACTTTTGTATATTTATACAAAGTCAGCTTATTGCCCCCTCAATCTGGGTCCTGAGTATCCGATCTTATGCAACTGCCATATTCACTATTTTCCTATTCTGAATCTCTAAATAATATGTATAAATGATAAGTACGCATTTAAATTTGCAAAACAGATTCCATGTTGTGTAGTGGTTGTGTGGATTTCTGTTCACATAGAGATTTATTGAAACACGCATACCTAAGCTTTTGCATGCAGCTGTTTCTGTTTTCTTTGTTACCTTCCCGATCTGATTTCTAGGGCTGAAATGGGAACAATGATGAAAGTGCCATTAAAAATGGTGGAACTTTGAAATAAGGATGTAGAGGTTTATGGTATATATATAGGATAAATAAATCAATGGCACTAAATGCACGCAACTAGAGGTCATTACAATTAGGCCCATGCAAAGTGACTAAGGTCATTTCCTCAGGAGTGATTTGTAGCATTCTCTAATCATTCAATCACCACTGTGCCAAATGAACAGTAATGATATAAAGGCTTTATATCACTTCAGTGATGTGTTGCTATGAAGTTGCAATAAATTGCCAGTCAGGATATGGTGGTTTCATGAATAGCTTTGAGATGACACTTCACTCAAACTATCCACAGAGTGGAGCTCTCCTTTGAAGAGGTGTCCAGGTTTTGTGAAAGGGAAGATTTGGAGGCCCTTCTTGTGATACCCCATTCCAAAGGATTCAAGTGTGGGATCCTGTTTAAAAGCATTAGAGATCCTACTCATTCTGTAGGAAGTGGACCCGCTGCAGTTGTCCAAGGCATCGCAGTTGCACTCGTTATTTTTCTTTCCATATCATAGGGAGCATTAAGCAAAGCTGCCCATAGCACTTTTCTCAACCATAGTGCTACATTGCTAGAGTGACAATCCAGGACTTAAAAGGCAGGCCAAGCAAGGCAGGAATCTTCCCTAGCACTGATAGTTACACTCTATAGCAGAGGTGGGCAACTATGGTCCCTTTATGACTTCAAATTGAAGTCCACAAGTCATAAAAGGGACATAGTTCCCAATCCCTGCTCTATAGCAATAATCCACTGCTGCTTTGGAAGGGGCATCATTTTATTTACTTATTTATTGGTATATACAATATTTTTCAGACTATAAGACGCTCCGAAGTATAAGATGCACCTAGCTTTTGGGGAGGAAAACAAGGGGGGGGGAAATCTTGCTGCCGCCGCCGCCACCTATCCCTGCTGCCTGGAACAGGCCAAAAACGGGACGTGCGGAAGCCAAAAACCGGACACATGGAGGCCAAAAACAGGACGTGCGGAGGCCAAAAATGGAGCGCACAGAGGCCAAAAACAGGACATGCAGAGGCTGAAAATGGGGTGCACAGAAGCAGCGATAGGCGGTGGTGATCCCTGAAGCCTGGAACAGCTGATAGGCGGTATTCTGGGAGGCCGATCCAACTGCCAATCAGTTGCTTGTGCTAAATCAGGCTGTGCTAAAGCTGACCAGGCTGTTTGCTGTTTGCTGCAAGGAGGTAAATTGCTGGGAGGCAGAGGCCAAAGGGTGGGGGCTGGTGGGTGGGCGGGGCTTTGGTAACATTTGCTGTATAAGATGCAGAGACATTTACACCCATTTTTTGTGGGGGGGAAGTGCGTCTTATACACCAAAAAATATGGTGTATGATAAATAAATCAATGGCACTAAATGCATGCAACTAGAGGTCATTACAATTAGGCCCATGCAAATTTGTATCCCACCTTTATTATTTTTACCAATAAGTCAGCAAACATATCTAACATTCCTTCCTTCTCTATTTTCCTCACAACCACAGACCTGTGAGGTGGGCTGGGCTGAGAGGGAGTGACTTGCCCAAAGTCACCCAGCTGGCTTTCAGGGCTAAAGCAGGACTTGAACTCATGGTCTTCCATTTTCTAGCCTGCTTCTTTAACCACTAGACCAAACTACCTTGAAAGTGTTTCTTCCTTTAAAGAGGGACAAAAGGCCAGCATCAGTGGCATATTTAAATTGTTCTTGCTGCTGTTGTTGTTTGATCATGATTGCAAGGCCACACTGAGCAGGATGGATCCTATAACCCAAGTGCTGAAGTTGTACTATTGTGCAGCAGACCCCAGGGTGAAATCCAGCAGGTTCTGACAGGTTCTGGAGAACCGGTAGTGGAAATTTTGAGTAGTTCAAAGTACCAGCAAATACCACCTCTGGCTGGCCCCAGAATTTGGTGGGAATGGAGATTTTGCAATATCCTTCCCCCAGGAGTGGGGAGGGATTGGGATTTTTGCAATATCCTTCCCCTAGAGTGGGATGGGAACGGAGATTTTGCAGTATCCTTCCCCTGCCATGCCCACCAAGCCACACCAAGCCCACCAAGCCATGCCCACAGAACTGGTAGTAAAAAAAAATGGATTTCACCACTGAGCAGACACATGCATTTATGATTAAAACAAAGACTAACTCTGAGGACATGCTGAGCCACATATTAGCCCAGTGTCCTCCCCCTTCCTTCTTTTTGGCACTGCTTTTAGTAAACAACCTTTTTTGTGATTTTGTGATCTAGTGCAAATTACCCCAAGATTACATTCTGCATAAAGTGATTTGTGATTCTAGGGACAGAGGAATCTGCCTTGAATCGAGTCAGTGGCTCATCAGGATTTTAGGCAAGCTTTTCTTAGCCTTATTTGGAGATGGTAAAGGATGGAATTTTAGTGTAACACAAATCTAGTGTAAGACAAATGTGAATGTTGTTTTGTTGCTGGCTGTAAATCTTAAATTTTTCTTCTTGTAAGCTGCCCAAAGTAATTGGGGGCCAGGTGGCATATAAATTTAATCCTCTACACAGCGGTTAGGTTTAAACAATAAATAGTATGGAAGAAAACCATATTATTCCGCTTTTCTTGGAACAGATTTATAAGATACTTTTTACTTTTAACGTTTCTTTCTGTTATTTTTAAAGGGCGGTGGGGGTTCATTTGCCAAAGCAGCCATCACATCAAATGACATGGAGTCATATAATTTTCTGCCAAAAAGAAATCAATGTACATTTTACCCCAAAGATATATTTTTTCTTTCAAACAAATGATTTATACAATAGCACTATAGCAATAGCACTTAGATTTATATAACGCCCCATAGTGCTTTACAGTACTCTCTGAGCAATTTACAATGTCAGCATATTGGCTCCAACAATCTGGATCCTCATTTTGCTGACCTCAGAATGATCAAAGGCTGAGTCAACCTTGAGCCGGTGAGACTCAAACTCTAGGCTGTGGCCAGAGTTTTCCTGCCATACTGCATTCTAACCACTGTGCCACCAATTTTACAATTTCTCATTTATGAGAAACAACAGTCCCCAAATGCTTGTTGAGAATTCTTGATGATTAGTTATGGATTTGAAGAAATGTCAATGGGAACACTCAGTGCTACTGGTTATAATATACTGTGATGACCCGGGACAAGGCACAAAGACAACACTGAGAGTTCAAACTCCCCTTTAATGCTCCAACTTTCTCCCAAACCATGTTATGCAAATCTTGGAGCAAAGCTCTAACACACACACACACACACACACACACACACACACACACACAGAGTGAGTGCAGCCCCTGGCTGTGAGTAGTCCAGCAAATGGCTTTAGCACAATGGCTTCAAGGCAAGAAGTCCAGTGGGGCAAGGGAACAAGGAAATGAATCCACGAAGCAAGCAAGAAGCAATGAGTCCACAAATTACAGAAGAAGGCAAGCAGTCCTGCAAGTGCCAGACATCGGCAACAGCACATCAAACTCCACAAATTCCGCATTTTCCCCTCCCCCCATAGCGGGGAGGGGCATTAAGTCTCAGTCCCCAGGTGTGCCTTGTGAAGAGGGGTGGGGTGTTCTCTTCCCAAGTCATTGGGTTGGCCTGCTCTGTTCTCTCCTCCTCTCCACTCTCTGTGCTCAGGAATCAGGAGGGGGTGGTTCTTACTCATCACCTGAGCTCCATTGCTCATTTCCCCTTCCCTCTTGGTTGTCTTGCCCCCATTCCTTCCTGCTGGCAAGCTGTCCCAAGCCAGAGGGGCCTGGGGCTGCCTCTTCCTGCTCTTCCCCACATTCCTCTGAAGCAATGAGGCTGCCCCCTCGACCTCCATTGGCCCCAGCTCCTGCTCGTCCTCCTCCGCAAATTCAGGCTCCGACAGGGGCATGACATATACTGTACAATAACTTCCTCCTTATGTGACATTGACTTCATATTTTGTCTAGAAATAAATTGCTTATTAAATGCTTTAAGGATCGGAAATTTGTCTACACTCTAAAATATATATGTTATTTTTCATTTCATTTTCATTTAATGCAAATTGGGACAATGAAACAATAGTACTCCAACAAGTTGAAACTATTGAACAGGTGTAGGATGAAGGTAGGTCTCAATCTGTTGGCAAAGAATTTTTGGAACCGCCCTCCCTTTGCCAGTTGCCCCTGTTTCCCCTCCTTTAGCAGCCCTGGCCCTAGCCCTGCTTCCTCCCCCCATCACCTCTGGATAAAATGGGCAGGACTACAACATGTATCAGCAGAAGAGGTTCTGGGATTGCTTTTCCAGATTTTTTGGGTTGGGGTGGGATGGGGAGGGGAGGGGAGGGGAGGGGAGTAGGCTCACAGTCTTTTTCTTTAAAGAAAAATGTATTAAGCTTATGTTAGGGCCTTTGCTGCTGTTTCCATTGTTTTCCAGCTCAAAATGATGTCAGACATTATCACATTTGAAGGATCCCGTCTGTGCACACAAAGGGATGCATCAATTATCATTCTTCTCAACTGCAGTGGGAAAGCTCCACATCAATATGAATAAGAGCCTTGGTTGCGCAGCAGACTAAAGCACCGTGTAAAGTGCTATTAAAGTAAAGCCAGCTGCCTGCAATTACTGCAAATTCAAATCTCACCAGGCTCAAGGTTGACTCAGCCTTCCA
>JANHZT010005467.1:267922-278175 GCA_032468215.1 Stegonotus admiraltiensis
GTGAATACATCAAAATGTCTTATTCATAGTAAACTTGTTCCTCGAATTTGCTTGACAATTTCCCCCATGTACATGATCCTCTCTTCTACAATGCAATGGTGAGAACATGGAAACTCCTGATATAATAAGTATCTGAGAAGAATTTTGAAAAGGGAAGGTTTTCTAGATGTTTATGTTATTTTAAGTTATTGGCAAAAGAAAAAAGGAGAATTTACATTAATGTATGCTACCAACAGACTATTCATTTAGTCTGAAATATATGCTCATATCATATATAATTGGGGGGAGGATATCTCAATTCACCTAATTTTAAAAATGAAGTTGGGCAGTAAACATATAAGGCAGAATATGTAAAACAAATTTGAAGTAGGTCTCCAGTCTCAAGATTCCTAATTACAGAATTCTCATTCAAGTGCAGAAAGAGGAATAGGTTGTTCAGACAACTGTGTGTGTGTGTCATGAAATGGATTTCCTTCCATTCTCACAATATTAACTAAGAATTTGCAATATCCATTTCTTCTGTTCTTTTGTTAGGTTCCCCACAAGGCAGATTTGCACTTCCTGCTTGGTCCATTTATTTTTCTTTATTTTGATTTATATGCCGCCCTTCTCTGGAGACTCAGGGCGGCTTACAATGCATTAAGCAATAGCCTTCATACTTTTGTATATTTTATACAAAGTCAGCTTATTGCCCCCACAAACCGGATCCATTGCCATTTTCTAAATGCAGGAACAGATTACACAGGCATCCTTCCATTCCCAGGCCACTGTACCTGTGAATTCCTTAGATTCAGACATTTTCTTCCTGAGATGTCCTTCAGGTGGTCTCCAGTATTTCCTTCTGATCTCACGGCAGGCTCAGCTACGGTGCCTGGCACAATCCCTTCCCTCCAGCAGCTGGTCACTGGCCTGTGCAGCTCTTCCATTCTGCTCTGTTCTCTGAAGGTCAGCAGTTGCAGGTTGCCTTGTTAAGTTGGTGGACTATGCACAAGCTTTAAAGCTCATTGTTCAGTCAACCCTTACCTAGTGGGCATCCTTTGGGCTTCTGCCCAGGCTCTCCCTTCTCCTGCCCACAGTACTACAAAGCTTCCCTTCCCTTCTACCCCATTTTAAGCTTTACCTTGTTTTTATGAAATTGAACTCTCAGTTCTTCCTTGCTTCCAAGTTTCCTTGGACCTGCAAAGGAATATAGAAGCAAAAAAACCAACCTGTTCCCTATATCTCTGATTCCTGCAGCATCAGTGCTATAATGATACTATAAGGGAAAAAGAAAAGAAAGAGGTTAGTATAAATGTGGGAAAGGATGTTAACATTTTCATGTGTGCAAACAACCGGGGGGGGAAAAGCTAGCTAGGAAGGAACAGTGCCTAAAAGGAAAAGACAGTTACTGATGCACTATTCCAGGGGTGTCAATCTCACAGCCCAGATGCATCACGTACTGACCACCCCCACCCCATTTTAGTGAAGGGGGAAAGTTACGATATGTCACATGATGAAATGAGTTTGATAGCTCTGCACTATTCCATAGTAGAGCCAGCCAACAAGGGTTTGCCTTTCCTGTAAGAAGCAGAGGAATGACCATTCAGGTCTGAATTAAGACCAACTCATCCTTGTTGCCAAGCACTCTGGTCTGGACTGGAATTTCTGAAATTGGATTAAGAAACAGAAAGAAACCACATGGAAGACAAGAGGCTGAAGTGGCAGCATGGAATCACCCGCAGCTCATATCTCAAAATAGCACGAGAACCTTGGGGGGGAAAAAAACCCCAAACTGACTTCTACAACAAAGCTAATGTGTGAAACAATTTCTAGCTAAAAAGATCCACCGTGGCATAAGACGACACCTTTGTTCTGAAAGTTTAATCAGGACCAGTTCTCTCATTAGACAAAAGTGAAGCAGTTACTCTGGTGAGCAGGAGAGAAAGGCACCTGACTATGGCTCATAACTTTCTCATTGTGTCCTTCCACTTGTTCCAGACTGCCTCAAGTAGCAGCTGCTTCAGGTCTGGTGCTAAGCGGGTTTCAGATGCTAGTTCACTTGACGTATTTTTGTATGTCATGTAGAGAACAGAGAGGGAAATGTGGGGTTGTTGTCAAAATGCACCGTTCTCTTCACTACATTTGTCTGTTCTTCTTCCTCCATTTGTTTCCCTTTCACTTCATGCTTCATTTTTTTTCCCGTTTGAGATTCCCTGTTTGTCTTGTTCAAGTTCCCATGTCTTCATTTCTTCACAGATTATTCCGTTGCGATAATATCTTCCTTCAAATCCTCCCCTTTTTTTTGACTTTCTCCACAGCTGCATTGTGTCTCCTCTTGTATAATTCCTTCAGCCAAACCACTCTTCCCATCTCTATTTTAGAACTTTTCTATATTGCTTTGTAACCATAATGGTTCTCAAAGTCATTTGGAATAATTGAAACCAGATTTATGAAAGGATGAAATGGCTCCCAGTATGACAGATTACATGAACTGCATCCTATATTCTAGAAGACACTTTCTGAATATTGCTATCCTGTAGCCAGGGAGAATTCATGTGGCAAGAGAAACGAATGCTTGTTAATAGTCAAAGATGCCAGGAAAAAGACAGTGTAATTTTGGAGAAATCTTTCCCGTGTGAGGAGTTTGAAATGTTCTCTTGGTGGTTCAGCATCTCCACTTCTGAACTGGCCTACTGTGGCTCTCCAATTGCTTTAACCCCTGGATCTGTTCTTCTTCAAAAAGAGGAACAGCAAAAACAGGCCACGGGGGACAGAAATCGTTCAGAGCACTTTCCTAATCCATGAGGTGTTGATTATTTTTGCTATTTTACTTCTAGTCCAGCAACTAAATTAAACTTTTCAGGGCAGATTATAAAGTTGGTTACAACATGAAAAGTGTTTTAAACATTAAAAAAGAAAAAAGTGAAACAAACCAAAAAATGCAAAACTATATAAAATATTTTTCACTATACACTATTGCAGCAAGGGTGGTCGCTGAACATCAAACTGAGTTCAGAATTATAAAACTGCCTGAGAAAAAAAGCAGTATTTTTGCCAGATACCAAAAATATGGGCGCCAACAGTAACCACATGTGATCTTTTCTCTTTTCAGAAAGACTGTTGAATTCACATACTTCCAAGACAGAAAAGGCTCATTGATGACTGTCTACAGCAGTGGTTCTCAATCTGTGGGTGGGGATCCCTTTGGGGGTCAAACGCCCCTTTCACAGGGGTCACCTAAGACCATCGGAAAACATATTTTCAATGGTTTTAGGAATAATTTTATGGTTGGGGGTCACAACATGAGGAACTGTATTAAAGGGTCGCAGCAATAGGAAGGTTGAGAACCACTGGTCTACAGGCACTGGCTGTGTTGCCTTTTCTTTATTCCACACGTGGCTTTGAGCATTCATTATAATTTGGAATAGATATAGGTATCTCAGGAACCTATTCAATTTAGACCTTAATACCACAGATGTTCATGCCCATAATTATTTGTCATGTGTTGTCAAAACAATTCCAAACTTTGGGTGACTAATGCTTCATCATTCTCTGAACAGCATTTTTAAAATATTTTTTTTATTTTCAGAGCTGAGCATTTTGCCAAGAAACTACTCTGTCTCTTCTCGTGCTGGTCCTCAGAGGTTCTCTAAACGGAGAGACAACCAGGCCAAAGGAATACAAGGAATCTGTAATATTTATGAACTTCTCTATGTGAAAGCATAACTTCAGGGGCTGGGTTCCTCAGAAGTGATCTGGCGGATAGTTTATAAAAAACCATAAAAAGCAATGAAAACAAAGCTAAAGAATGTAACACATGCTTACATAGTTCATGTCTCAGTTTATTTATTGGAACAAGTCTGGGTACAGCTGCATTTCTTTGGGGAACAGACTTTCCCCTTGCCTCTGAACATTAGAACCACAATGGGGCTTCCAATCACAAGTCTATGCGAAAGTAACATGAAACAGGACAATTGTTATTGAACCAATGGTTTCTGGGATAGAGTATTATTATTAGGTTCTGCATTGTCTCCCGGCTGAGTTTAACTATCCCCTTAGCAGCCGTTCTCTGGGCTCTTGGACAGGGATTTATTTTTCTCACTTGCTCCTAAAATATAAACCAAAAACACAGCTATCGTTTTCCAGAAATACATCCAAATATCTTTTGTTTGCTTTCAGTTGATGCCTGTAGTTGCAAAGTATTAGAATATCAGTTGTGTGGGGAAGCAACTCTTTCATGCACAGAAGGATTTCCAGACAGCTCACTGATATCTCTTCTATCTCTGCTCCTTCTCTTCCAGAAGGGATATATAATGCACTGGCCAACATCTTCTTCAATAACTGGATTGCACTAATATTGTCTTGATCTTAATATTGTCAATATATGTTGTCGGAAACCAGGGAAGCCAGAAACATGTTGTTCTTCTTGAATAGAGTCAGTTTGGTCTAGTGGTTAAGGCACCAGGAGACTGTGAGTTCAAATCCTGCCTTAGCCATGAAACCAACTTGGGTCACTTTGGGCCAGTCACCTTTTCTTAGCCCAATTCACTTTGCAGGATTATTGTTGTGGGAAAAATGGGAGGAGGAAGGGGTACTGGATATGTTTGCCATCTTATTTGTAAACATAAATAAAGGCAGGATATAAAGGAAATTAATAAATGCAGCAGGCCAGAGCTGGCAGCTCTGCCCTTTTCCATCACCTATTTAGTTACTTATTTTGTTTGTACTCCCAAATCCATATTTGTAGAGTCTTATTCAAAGCAAATTATCTGACAGAACGACTTTTCCTAACTTCCATGATGACTTTTGCAGACATTTTTGATCAATAAGGTTCTATATTTCCTTCTTTGTAAAGAGGTTATTTTTTCAAGAAGCAGGTTTTTGTATGTCTATTGTTCTTTTTAGGATAGTTCGCTTATTGATTACTAAAAAAAAAATAAGCAGCAACACTATTGTAAAAGTTCTTTGATCATTATCCTCAAACCCCCATAATTTTAACCTTAAGACTGTCTACTGTCAACCTCACCCCATTCCTAAGAGGTCTGTAAAGGGCATGCATAAGAGTACCAACGTGCCTACTGTCCCTGTCCTACTGTTCCCATTTATTTGTATCCATTTCCTCTATTCATAATCGTTTTTATACTTATATCTGTTATCTTACACATAAATAAAAATCATGGTAAAAACAAATTTTACAATCATTTTATGTCTTATTTCTCTCTGGTATGTCAGACAAAACATGATTTCTCTCCTAGGCAATGAATGCTGGCTTGAAGTACATTTTCAAGCACTTTCTACTTTGTTCCAAGTAAAGTTTCTTCCTTATTTGAATATGTTTATGTTAGATTTCTGCTTAGCAATGAAGTCATCTGAGTTTTTCTCTTATATCACCACTAACACCAATAAGCTTGGATTATTCCCAGAACCAATGATTTTATGTCTTGATGCATTACATCGCACCCCCATTCCTTTATCCCTTCTGTAAACAAATCACAAAAGGTTTATTGTAAAGGCCAGCACCCCCCAGAATGCAATCCTGGCAAAACCTCTATAACACAAATCATTTGCTTTTTCTCCACCTTCCTTTTTGTTTTGTTCTTTCACCAAATTGTATATAAAGTATTTTTATATGGGGTGCTCAGATATGGTTTGCTTTTTTTTCCTTCAAAAATTTAACAGCTTGGTATGAACTATATTATATAACCTAATGTTAAAGCATATTTGCCAATTATACTCTGCTAGTGGCTAATTCATATTTTGAGTGTTTTTCTCACCTTTAGAGAAAAAATAGCTGCTGCTAAATTTCTGTATTTTTGTGGGTGCCACTCATTCAAGCTGTAAGGATGAAAAATCTGGACAAAGGCTAACATTTCCTGCTGTGCTCCCCTATTGTCATTGGCCTTTCAGGTTTTTTCCCAATGCTTGGTTTATTACGACTACAGAAAATCTCTTAATTGGAAAAGCCAGATATTATCTTTTCTTTGGTAAGAGCCATCTGTCTGGAAACACTGCTGTTTTCATGGTCGGTGGTTAATGTCTTTGGCATCTAGTTCACTAAATTTGATTATATTCCTTGTTTCTACATGACGCTTTTCACTGTAAAAAGAATTTAATGCTATTGTACTTTTGGAACACACGTGACTGAATCTGGGGATAATCATATCCCAAGAAAATCTTGAAATGAGAGCATAAGGGAAGCAATACAAGAGGTAAGTTCATGCTCATTTGCTCTTCATTTAATGGACTAGGTGTTCACTTTGTCTGGTAGATAATTTTCTGCACACCCAGATAAGCTGATTAAAAGGCATATATTATTTCAGATAACATGTGATCCAAATCCTAATTTAGCAGAATTGTGAATATGAAGGAGGAGAGAAAGCTAGAAGAATCAAAAGTTTAAGGTTGTTTGTCTTCTTGTACCCACTGAGCATCATGTGCAAATGCTACTTGAGGCTCAATTATACAAAGAATTAAATATCTGTACATTCACTGTACACTCTATCCTTTAAATTTAACTTTCTCCATTAACATGTACAAAAAACACAAGGTTGGAAACCCTCAGTTTCCTTTGTAACATCAGAGCTATTAAAGGTTTAAATCCAACTGAGCTGCTGATCATAGTAAAATAAAGATGGAAAATAATAGGGTCTAATTAAGTATTTCTTAAACCTTTATTTTCATGACTCTTTCCCACTTTTAAAAATTATGAGGACCCCAAGAGTCTCTGTTTGCAGGGTTATATTCATCAATAGTTACAGTATTAAAAACTAAAATTGACACATTTGCTGCAACTACCACTCCTCACAATTGTTATGGGAGTTTAATATTGGATTTAATATTATATTAACATAGGCTGGCAAATAATTTTGGTTTCAGAGGCCTCTGAGGGGGTCTTGGGGAACCTCCCCCAGAGGTCCACAGTTTGAGAAAAACTGATATAATCCAACCAGGGGTGAAATCCAATTTTTTTCTCTACCGGTTCTGTGGGCGTGGCTTGGTGGGCGTGGCAGGGAAAGGATATTGCAAAACCTCCATTCCCACCCCACTCTGGGGCCAGCCAGAGGTGGTATTTGCCGGTTCTCCAAACTACTCAAAATTTCTGCTACCGGTTCTCCAGAACCTGTCAGAGCCTGCTGGATTTCACCCCTGAATCCAACCCTCTGCGATATTAAGGAAAGCCAATTAAACCATCCATGAGAGATGGCTTCCAGCAAGCAAATTTGGGCAGTTTAACCTAGTCTTACAGCTTGAGTTTTGAGACCACATGTGTTAAATAAAGCATAGACACAATTATAAAGTAAAACTAAAGAAGAAAGATCACAGGGTTATGAAAATGTATTATGTGAAGTAACTTATTTTGTCAATGGGATGGCAATAAGGAAAATCGTGTTTCTTAGAAATACAGCCTATGGTCCTCATATAGATCAAAAGTAGATAGAAAATCCATCCTAATGTAGTTGGGTCTAATTGAATAGAGGTTAATAAATTAGAATACGTTAGAAATTCAGCTTGCGCTATTCTCTAGCTCAATCTCATCTTGCTTTTGCTACTATTCAAAAATAAAAAAGAGACTCTACCGAATTACAAAAACCTGCACGCCTTCAGGTATCCAGAATCAGACATTTCTGAAAGAAAATGTGTTAATTCTCACATTCAATTGAACAGACATTGATTAGATGAATGGTTTTAAGTGTATATGTAGTCTGGGTTTAATGACTACAACCAGCTACTTAACTTCATGAGCTATCAATTTCCAGTTAGCATTTATGGGAAAGTCTTATCTAAGACCAGGATGGATGTACAAGGTACATAGAAGGAAAAAGTGCGATTTTCAGTGTGGTATGTCTCTTTTCTGGCAAATGTGTACATCAGAGCATTCCTAATCTTTTTAGGCTAGCGGACACATATGGAATTTTCAGTAGCATGCAATTGGGACATTTTAATGGATATAGGTGCCTGATCCAATATGAGGTTTGAAGTCCTACTGATCAGATGTTAAAACTATGTATTCAAGATTAAGTTGTATTTGAGGGTAGGGTAGGGAAATATTCCAGGTACAAAATATTGAACACTTTTTTAAAAATATCAATTTCCTCTTTGAAATACATTTTGTTTGGCAGGGAGGGTAAAATCATATTTACTTTTTAAATGTTCTTTGCTTTCTGTTTGTTACATTTTTATAAAACTGTAGTTGAAGCTGCTTCTGTTTCAATTACACAAAGAAAACAGAGCAAAAAAAAATCTATCACCATGAGAATGCTCCTTTTTCATTCTTGTGGGTCCATTTATTCCTACCCTACTTCCAGCTCTTCCATCAATTACATTCCCTTGCAGGACCTTTGTCTTCTTACTCTACAATTTCTAAGTTTACTTAAAGAGTATTTGATGAGCTATTTTGTCAAATGCTTTTTCCAAGTCCAGTTATACAGGGTTATCACCTTCTCCTATGTATCTATTCACACATGCAAATAATGTCCCCTCTCCCCTTCTTTGAGCATCAGCAGCGAATAGGAAGGGAGGAGAAGAATGTGTGGCTTGCGGCTCCTGGTTCAATAGTAGTAATGTCCTGCTGAATGGCACTGGCAAGGCCCACCATAGCAGGATAGCACTCCTCTCAAGTTCCCTTTGCAGTCATCCCTCACTGGACATGGAAAGCCAGTGGCACAGCAGGGCATTGGCCAGGCAGGTGGTAGACATAGAGTTAGAATGGCCTATGAAGTATTCTAATAAATGAATACACTTTAAGAAGGAGGTCCTGCTCATGATCACTGATGGCTTAGTCTGCTCTTTTTTGGATACTATTGCAATGTGCATCACATGGAATTGCCCTTGAAGATCATCAAAGAACCTTCAAAAGGCCAAGAAGGCAATGACTCATATGTAATATCTCAACTTCAAGAGTTACACTGGTTTTCAGTTTCTTTTCAGATGTAATTCTGTTACTTCTGAAGCCCAATATTGCTCAGGACCTGGATATCCACAGGACACCAGTGGCTTCTGACAGCCCAATGAGATCAGGAAAAAATAATTCTTTCTAGTCTTTGTTATAAATCCGTACAGTACACTACAGTTTCATTTTGGTTAAGCTAGTTGCTTTCTCCATCCCTCCCACCCATGATTCCCCAATTTGGCATTGTCCAGTTCTAACACTAATTCATCATGCTATCCCTTCACGATACCTTTATTTAAAGGATTCATTCAGAGAACTAAGTTTTGGAGTCTGGAGAAATTGTGAAACAAGAATTTTCCCAGTGAGGAAATGGACCATGTCCCAGAGCTTCACACTGCACAAAAAACACTTTTTGGCAATTTGGGTTATACAGTACCTGAATCAGAAATGAATCCACTCAAATTCCACATCTGCCATCTCCTCCTCTTTCTCTGCCTTTTCCTTAATACATGACTGAGTGGGGATGACCTTAGAATCAGTACATTACTGTGGGTGCCGTGAAGTCTATAGACATCTCCTATAATAGTTTTCAGTTGTGGGCTGCAAGTTTTGCATCATTCAGATTGAATGTTAGGTTTTTCAAATTGTCTTCATTGTGCATCATCATCATCATTGCACAGTCAGTCAGATGTTCAGACTGGGTTTGGCATTTTTGTCTACCTATTGAGTTCTTACCCGGGACCTGAGATAGGCAGATGTGGCTGTTTGATGGTGTTAGAGATATTGTCGCAGGGTGGAAACTGTTCCAAGTAAAGACACCTTCTGCAAGTGACTGATGGCAAATTTGTCAATGCTTACGGTGCTCCAGTTGTTTTGGGATTGCACCCAAGGTGCCTATTACTATTGGTACTATCATTGCTTGCCTTTGCCATAGTCGTTCTATTTCTGTTTGTAGGTCTTTGTATTTTGTTATCTTCTCCAGTTCTTTCTCTTCTATTCTGCTGTCTCCAAGCACTACCACATCCACTATCCAGACTTTTTTGTATTTCTTGTCAAGAACTGCTAAATCCAGGGTGTTATGTGGCAGGTGCCTGTCTGTCTGAATTCTAAAGTTCCAGAGCAATTTAACTTCTTCATTTTCTATGACTTTCTCTATTTTATGATCCCATCAGTTCTCGCTTGCAGGCAAATGATATTTCTTGCAGATCTTCCATTGGACTGTTGTTGCTACTTTGTCATGCTGTTGCTTGTAGTCAGTCTGTGTGATCTTCTTACAGCAGCTTGCTGTGTGATCTTCTTACAGCAGCGGCTCAAGGTCGACTCAGCCTTCCATCCTTTCTAAGGTGGGTAAAATGAGGACCCAGATTGTGGGGGGCAATAAGCT
>JANHZT010005467.1:301133-319434 GCA_032468215.1 Stegonotus admiraltiensis
GAGATGTACAGTTGAGTGTCATCTGCATATAGATGACACTTCACCCCGAAACCACGGATGATCTCACCCAGCGGCTTTACATAAATGTTGAACAGGAGAGGCGAGAGAACCGACCCTTGTGGCACCCCACACATTGCAATGGCAATGCAGTGGCTAGATGTTTTAACTGTTCTATTGGTCAGCTAAATGGAGCATTAATTGCTTTGTTTTATTATAGTTGTTACATTGTTATTAATTTCTTTTATTCAGGAACTCGATCAGCTCACAAAGAAACCTCCTTTCATTTTATCCTTACATCAACAATTTTGTGAGGTGAGTGGGGACAACAGGCCCAAAATCACTGAGTGAGTTTCAGTGGATGAGAGTGTTCTTGAACCCGGCTATGTGGCTAGTGCCGCATTGTTATTGCAATAATGTTTTGAGAGAATCTGACTATTACCGTCTTGAGTGTCTCAGGATTTGAAGAGTGAAAACAGTGGTGGCATTGAGTTTTCCTCAATATTGTATAAGGGGAGAGGAAACAGATTCCATGTTGAATCTGAGATGTGGCCTTGGAAGGAATGACCACATTAACATACCAGAGATTCTTTCCTCTGTTCTAACTCCATTCCAGGGCAGAGGCTTCCTACTACCCGTGTTTCCCCAAAAATAAGACCCTGTCTTATATTTTTTTGAACCCTGAAATAAGCGCTTGGCCTTATTGCCATGCTCTCAAAAGCCCGATTCGGCTTATTATCAGGGGATGTCTTATTTTGGGGGAAACAGGGTACTATATTCTGAGATCCTTGACTCATTTTTGTTCTTTTGTCCAGTGAAACAAAAGGATGATCCATTCTCCTTTGTTCAGGAAAACTCTTCAGTCCTGCTTTGTTTGTTCTTACCCAAACTCAACTAGCATATTTAAGAGAGGGGCATGCTTACATTCATCTAGAGGCAGCCAGACTAAATTTGGCTGACCACTGACTCCTACTCATGACATCCTCCTTTCATAACCAGTAAGTCATAGGATGAGAGAAAATTGAGAAATCGTTCAGACAATTCACAAATTATCTTAAAACACTTTTTAAAAACATGATATAAAGAAAATGTGGACTAAATTCATTTGGAATGTTACTCTATGATGGCTTAAGAGCTGTTTTATAAATAGCCTAACAATATGAGAAAAAGTGTTACAATATAAAGAGAAGGCTCCCAATTCTTTCTCATCTATTACAATAATACTCTAGATGACCACATTTTAGTGCCACTAATTTTTGATCTGACCATCAAGATTAAAAGTCCAAAAGCAAAATAAGCACATCAAGATTGGGAAAAGCTTCTAAATCTCAGGACTATCAAGTAAGATATTTATAATTCTGACAAAATTCAGAATATATAAAAAGAGTACAGGTAGTCCTCGATTTGTGACCACAATGGAGCCCAAATTTTCTGTTGCTAAGTGAGACATTAGTTAAGTGAGTTTTGCCCCATTTTATGGGGCAAACATTTCTTGCCACAGTTCTTAAGTGAATCACTGCAGTTGTTAACTTAGTAACACAGTTGTAAATGAATCTGGCTTCCCCATTGACTTTGCTTATCGGGAGGTCATAAAAGGGGATCACATGACCCCGGGACACTGCAACCAAAATGAGTCAGTAGCCAAGTGTCTGAATTTTGATAATGTGACCAGGGGGATGCTGCAGTGGTCATAAGTGAGAAAAACAGCCGTAACTCACTTTTTTTAATGTTATTGTAATGTTAATGTTATCTTCGAACAGTCACTAAATGAACTGTTGTAAGATGAGAACTACCTATCTTTTCTGTTCCTATTCTTGGCAGAATACTAGCTGGTATGGCTTTATTAAAGTCAATGAGACTTAAACCAGCTTAAAAAGAAGCTTGATTGGGTGGTGAATTGGAGTGCTAGTTGGTTAGCATGCACTTTCTTAATTGTACATTCTATAATGTGCCGTTGTCAACCAGCCATTTTTTCCTGGTATCCACTTCTAATTAGATTCAAAACATTGCTGTGCAGTATTCACAAATATAAAAAGCACAAGAATATCAGAAACGGTATCTCTATCTCATATTTACCTAGTAAAGCAGACTTACAATATTAATAAATCACAGTGAGATGGACAACAAATTACACACACACACACACACACACACACGTACACACAATTTCCTTGCCTGGTTCGGTATATAAATCAGAAACTTAGCAAATATAATTAATGTCACTTATGTGATTGCCTTAAAACAAATAACATCAATTATTTCATATCTATCTCTACATCTGCAAGTTTTATTAGAAAAGATCATGTAAATTTTACAGAGAATATGTAGTTTTTGTCATAATCCAAAATCTGTTTTAATATTCAAGTTTGACAGAAAAGGAAACAATTAAATCATGGGGAAAAATGTGTTTAAAAAGTATTAGAATTATTTAAAAGTTTAAGAATGTAAAATCCAGTATGAAATGCAATCTAGCTTATATTTTGAATCCAACAAGTAACATCTCTTCCTCATTTGTGCTATAACTGCAATTGTGAACAACCGTTAATAATGTTGAAGCATCCATTATAATAACATTGCAGAGTTACTGAACTAGTTTTATTAAGGTAAATTTATTGTAATGGTAGAAATTAATACCACTCTTATTTTTACCACAGTCTGGCTTTATTGAATGCCATGGGGCATATTAATCAGTAAAGCCAAATAGAGCATGAAATAAAAGTATAAATTAACCTGTAACATGAATGAAAAAATAGGGACTAATAAATATGAAATAAATAACACTTTAATGATAATCAACAGCCTGGTTTTACCAAGGCCAGAGTGCAATAATCCAGAAAACAACCACTCATACTTATTTCAAGTTTAGAGCCATGACCCAAATATAGCATAATCAATACCATACAATTCAAAATTACACTGGAATCATTATATTAAACTTTCAAGTATAAGGCTAATTTAAATAAATAAGCTCTATAACCTGAGTAAATACAAATTCTAGAATTGTCTTGTCCTCTGCAGAGTCTATTTAGGTCAATCATAGGGTTGACTAATAACATTAGAAAACTTTTTCCATGCTATTCCAAACAACATGATTTGGAGATATTGTTACGTTACGTTACGTTACGTTACATTATATTATTTCCCAGATAAGAGGAAATTCTCACTGCCGATGGAGAAGAATTTGCATCATGCAGTCCTGTTAACCCATGAATACATGTGTGGTCCTGAAAGCATTGCCCAGTTGTTCTCATCAGCCATAAAACCTAACAAGAGTATTGAGGTAGAGCTTGGGGACAGATTAAACCAAATTAAAACTCTTCTATTGTATGCTCCTGTTGTGGCCTGTTGTCCGCCATCTCCTTCAGGAGCTGAATCAGATGAGGAGGTAGCGTGGGAGTCAGGCCCAGCATCAAGGCAATCTGAGAGCTCCGAGGGGAAGACAGAATGGAGCTGTCAGAGATAGAGACAGAGTCGGAGCCTGGGCTGTCCATCAGCCCTCAGATAGAGAGTTAACAGCTTCCAGGTCTGGAGGTGGCTGATGAGGAAGAGGAGGAACAGCTGGGTCCAGTGCCTGATGCGCAGATGGCAGAGAAGAGGATAGAGATCTATGGGCCGGTCCTTGGGATGGAAGAGCCACTGCTGCTAGCGAAGCCCCACCCTAGCTCTGGGGATAAAAGGCAGGGGACAAAGATGAATAGGTGTGGCAGACAACTATTCATCTCCCTGCCGGTCTGCTACTGATAGTCTTCACTTTCGAATCCTGCCTGGAAATTATCAGAATTCTTCCTGGAATCCACAGCGCCTTCTCTTTTTTTTAATAAAGTTAAAAAGCTCCATTTTCCCGAGCTCCGTTTTCACTGGCAGAGGGTTGCAGGAGGCCATGGCAGCCGAAAACGGAGCTCAGAAGCCTGTTTTCACTGACAGAGTGCTCGTGCCACCACAGGTGCCCCCGACAGGAGTGATGTCAAGCTGGCCATGCCCACCACGGTCAAACACAACCCTGATGTGGCCCTCGGTGAAATCGAGTTTGACACCCCTGTTCTAGTGCAACCCTCTGCCCAAGGTAGGAATCCATATACCATGCCAGACAAATGGTTGTCCAATCTTTTCTTGAAACTTCTAGTGATGGAGCACAGTCTGTTCCACTCATTAACTGTTCTCACCTGGAACATACGGAACACACATCTCAAAGAAAAAATCAAACTTTCCCCATCCTCAAATAGTTGCCTGTGGCAGTGAATCAGCAGACATCAAAAGATGGTGAAGGTTCCACAAAAAATACCTCTGAGGTATTACAATAAAACCTCAATTTCACGGATCCTGCAATTAGCAGACTTTGGATGCAACAGACCAAATTTCCATTTCGCCCAGCAAAATAAACAAGTCTAGGTGAGACAAACCAAATTAATATAATTGTAATTTTATGACATCCTGGCAATTTAGGTCATTTTGTTTAATCATAGGTGAAACAGATAACAGGTGACACATTCAAAGTGCCATGTTTAATAGACAAAGACACTTCCTCCTCTTAATTGTTAAAGAAAGGTTTTGTTGTATCACTATGCTGTAATTTCAGGCAGATCTCTCTGACATCATAGCTACAGATTCTTTCCAAGAAATGTTCATCTGAGGCCATCTTGGGTCATCTTAGCATTTGTCATTGCCTTGGGATTTGTGCTCCTGCTATTTATCTGTTGCAGTGTTTCTTAACCTTGAACACTTTAAGATGGCTGGACTTCAACTCCCAGAATTCCTCAGTCAGCATGGTGTTGAAGTCCACCCAACTTAGTGTTCAAGGTTGAGAAACACTAATCTATTGGGTTTTATCTTGTTGAAATTGCTGGTTTGAATCAGATTTTAGCTTGACTTAGTTGTTTCTTAATCCATATCATTGTTTCTTTTTACTTTGAGAGCTTTATTGTTTTTCTGCCGCTGCTGTTTTAAGTTTTGGGAGTGTCATATGAATCTTCTTGGAAGTTGATTTTATTTCTAACATTTGCCTTAAATGTTTTTCTTAGAACTTGTCCCTCTTGGTTGCAGGGTCCACTTTTTTGTAATGAGGTGTCTAGTTCATGCTGTAATGAGGGGTTTTGTTTTCCAGCCAACTTGTTACAGAACCTGATGATGATTAAAGCTGAGGGGGAGTGAGTGGCTCAACAACACCCATCTGAGAAAAAGACTAGAAACTAGGTTTTTCTGTTCTTAGCCCAGCACCTTAATCATCATACTATGCTGATTCTCAACAGAAGCCTTAAAAAATCAAAGCCCTTCAATAAGGCCTCAATAAATTGAGAATAAAAGAATACCAATACATTTGTTAAAAAAATAAATGCAACAAAATGTTATGATAAAAATATGTTTTAAAAAACTCAAAGATGCCAAATAAAAAATATTAAAATGGTCTGGTACATGAATTATTACATTAGTACCAAACCCCTCCCCCCCTTCGTTACATAAACAAAGTTAAAGGCTGGGGCTATTTGACCCAAACTTACAGATATAGGATAACCTATGAGCTCCCCCTTCTGGATTTCTTGAAAAAAAAGTAAGAGGCAAACTAGCCACTGTTGAAACCTGTGCTATACTATTTCAAAATGCTTTATATAGCTAAAACCATATAGCTATCCCTAAACCATCTTTTAAAACTGTATTAAACTAAACTGCAAATTTTATTCAGAACACCTCTAAAGATGCCATTTAATGTTGATGTGTCTGCCAGTTGCACAAGCAAGGTTATGTTATGTCTGCCTTTCTAAATATACCCTAGGTGCCAGGCAGCCAGTTAAAGATCTGAGAAAATGTAATGATGCTGAACAGGAGTAAGTCTTCACATTTAGTCAAATGAAGTCCCAGTCTTCTTTGATGATGTTCCCAAGTTCTGTCAGCTAATGAGCCCCACCATCTGCAGCTATTTCCTAACAGATGTGAGCAAACCATCATCCTGCGTCAGATCTTGAGATGAAAAGCTCAATAGGCAAACTTTTGCAAAGAGAAGAAAGGAAAGGTATTGGCTACTTTGCTGTTGGATATCTGTTGGCTTTCTTAAAAATGCTCTTCCTGCTTTGACTGAAGGTATTATTGGAACAGCAATCATCTGGAAAGCTGGATGGCTCCAACCCTGTTAGGCTTTGAAGACCTGGCTATTGATGTGATTTTGTCATTTGGATGTATCATTTACCTTGGGCATCATAGGTTATTGTTTTTAACTGTTGGGTTTTAATCTCTTTACCCTGACCAGATTTACTTCCGTGAAATGGGCAACCATATATGTTACTTGAATATATTAAGAGTATTAATGAGCTATTAAATCACAGAAGAATAAAAAGATGGCCACAGATTTCAGCTACACGCACTAAAACGGCTTATTGAACCAGGTGAAAGGACAGAAGACCAGAAAGGAGACCTTGCTCAGATATAGAGTTATTTTTCTGTGAAATGGGTACAGTCCTAACAGCAAAGGGTTTTTGCAAACATAGGAGCTCTATGAACTGGAGGTAGTCAGCAAGGGTGGGTTCTACTTACCTCTGCTACCTGTTTGCAATGGGACTGTTTGCACACCTGTGCACGTGCAGAATCTTCTGTGCATGCTCAGATCATCTGTGATGACATCCGGTCAGGTGGACGGAGCCTCCTGCCGCCGTTACTACCAGTTCGCAGGAACTGGACCAAATCGGGAACAACCCACCAATGGTACTCGGAGAGCAATCCCATTAATAATCAAATGTGAATTTTCTACCACATTTCAAACCTACCTCCTTGATAATTTTTCTCAGGCATGTTATCTTAAAATTGTAAGTAGCTTTAGGAAAAAATAAAAGGCTGGATTTTTTTTTTCATTGTGAAGTGCTTACTTCCATATAAATATGTATCAAGTGTGCCATCATATAAATTTCGATTATGTGAATTTGGGGAATTGGAAGCTACATGACCTTTGGACTAAACCTCACATTCCATAAATGTAGTGTGAACGTACCTCATCAACCATTTTAATACCAGGTCTTCACCTTCCTCTTGTCCCCAGTCCATAATGAAGCAGCTTAAAGTCACTGTTAGTTGTTCCAGTTTTAAATACCGATTTTCTTCTCCTGCCACTCTTTTGTGGTATAGATGTAAGATAGTGTGCTTCATTGGCAAAGTAATTTCAGGCACTCTTGAGAGAGTACTAATTGTGTGTTGCACCCCCCCAAAAAAAACCCCAATATAAACCAGGAAAGAGAGCTATGTCCTGTGTGTTGTTGATGTATCACCATTAAAGACTGTTCCCTGTTTCTGGCATGAAAGGTTTTTATATAATCATACTTTTTTACTATTTTCATTACTGTGATTGAGTGGGCACTGTTTTCCCTAGTCCAGGCAAGCCAACTTGGTGTATCGCTTTAAGCTAGAAACTGGGAGATAATGAATTCAGTCCTGCCTTAGGCATAAAGCCAGCTGGGTGACTTTGAGCCAGTCACTCTCTCTCAACCCTGAGAAGGAGGCAACAGCAAACTACTTCTGAAAACTGCAAGGACCTGCCTAGGTAGTCACCAGGGGTCAAGATTGACTTGAAGGCATTAAATCTCGTTTCAGATTTTGTATCTGTGGGTTAATTCTGGGTGCTCTGGCCGAAAAGAACAGGATCACTGCCATTCCTAGGCAGAATAGGTCAAAAATGGAACTTGATAATCATTAATCCCCTTGTGCCAATTCTCCAAATCTATATCCTATCAGTTAGACTATTTCTGGATATAGGTTGAGCACTTCCAGAAGAGTGCTAACACTTCTGTTTGGAAATAGACTGATGGATGGGCCTCAGACAGTGGTGGGCTGCTGCCGGTTGTAACAACTGGTTCGCCCAGCACCAAAAATGTGAGTGTGCAGCTTTCCGCACATACACACAGCTTCAAAAACATGACGATATAGGATGGATTAGCACCAGGGTGGGTGGGCAGGCCCACCCAAGGGTCGCAGCTACCAGTTCGCCTGAATCGGTCTGAACCAGCAGCAGCCCATCTCTGACCTCAGATGGAAAACATCTCCACACCTGCTGCCTGACACCTGTTAGTCTGGCAAATTGACTGATGGTTGTCTAACTATGCCATTCCAAATACATGTTCATACTTTCCCAGTCTGAATTAGGTTGCATGATTGGGTGTTGTATTCCTACCAGCAAGTGATGCCAGGGAAAGATAATGAAGCTGGAGGTGTCTTCAGTTTGCTTACCCCATATTAAAACAGTAGGAAAGCATCATTGCAGGTTTGATTACTGATAGAATAGGACTCAACAGACAAGGCAGCAAATATTATGCCAGTATACAATACTTCCTCCTGGCTCAGGATTGGTGGAAAACACTTTAGTACCACTTTATAAAGCTTTAGGAAGGCCACTTCTGGAATACTGCATTCAGTTTTGGTCACCACATTATAGAAAAGATGTTGAGACTTTGGAAAAAGTGCAAAGAAGAGCAACTAAGATGATAAAAGGCCTGGAGACTAAAACATATGAAGAACGGTTGCAGGATTTGGGTTTGGCTAGAGAAAAGAAGGACTGGGGGGGACATGATAGCAGTATTCCAGTATTTGAGAGGTTGCCACAAATAGGAGAGGGTCAGTTTATTTTCCAAAGCACCAGAGGGCAGGACAAAAAACAATGATTGGAAACTAATCAAGGAGAGAAGCAACCTGGAATTGAGGAGAAATTTCCTAACAATGAGAACAATTAACCAGTAGAACAGCTTGCCTTCAGAAGTTGTGAACACTTCATCACTGGAGGTTTTTAAGAAGAGTCTGGAGAGTCACTTGTCTGAAATGGTATATAGGGTCTCTCCTGCTTGAGCAGGAGACTGGACTAGAAGACCTCCAAGGTACCTTCTAGCTCTATTCTGATTGATCCGGCTGTGCTTTTTAATTGGCATGCCAGGTATCAATCTTAAAAAGTGAAGAGTGCAGCTCCACCCAGTGGGTGAAGCTGGAAGCATACAATTAATACAACTTGCATATAAAGGTGAGTAAAATTTGGTGACTGTCACTATCCCTCATTTATCTTCACAAAATGTTATTGGAAGTGCTTCTATCTGGGGTGTCTTTATTCACAGCGGCTGACCTTCTTAGGTACATGTGACATTTAAAGACAAGTTTTACTTTATTGCTTTCCTAATACTTTGGGCTATAAATTATTTGCAAGTATTAGTAATAACTTATTCCTACCTTGTTAGTAATAGAGTATAAACAACTCTCATATTTAACAAACAGAATGCCTTTAGCCCATAGCTTTATTTATTACTATTCTAAGATCTCTACAGCAGTTCAAAGATCAAACAAGCCTGTTCAAACTTGAAAAGATGACCCATCAATGGTTCTTTGTACATACAAAATACTTGCTTTGTTAATTTACAGATATTTCTTGCAGATTTTGCTGAGGACTGAATAAACAAACATAAGGTTTTTTTTCTTGTGAAACACAGGATCCTTATTTTTAGTCAACATAGTACCATTTTCATGCTAGTGCAGACATCTCAATTTTATTAGCCATTTTATAGCCCTCTTTATGTTCACAAATGAATCAGCTGAAGAAATAAGAAAGCTACTTAGTGACTTTTAAAAGGAAAAATATGTTTAAAATATGTTTTTTTAAAAAAAAACCTGCAGTATGTCTAATGATGTGTTTACAGTAAGCAAATAAATAGCAAGCAAGGTCTACGGTTGTAAATACTGAAATGAAGAGAGATGGCTAATAAAAGGCCTGACATGAGCCAATTTTTCCATAAATACAGTGATAACATTACAATTCCATATAAATAATATATAATTAAATCCTATTACACAGGAGATTGCTGCCAGATTTTACTTTGCTATTTCTCTGTTGCCACTGCACTCTTGGTACAGTGATGGAATGAAACATAATGTAGACACAGATAAAATTATATTATGTATCCTTACAGAAATATCAGCCCTGTGATGGAAGCAATCAATTTCATCTCTTTGCCACTAGCTGGCACCATCGCTTTAAAAATTTCATTCAAACAGCTACCTCATTTGGGGATTCCTAATTAGGATTGAAAGCTGGCACATTTTGCAGGCATAAGAGATTGTCAAAGCAAAATCCAGGGTCAAACAATCTGGGCACATATGGTTTTTTTTTCCAATAGAAACAGGTCCAATGGTCTCCAAGTTAGGGCTCAAGGGGAGAACAGATAAATATAATTTCTAAAAATAATATAAAACTAAATAAGATGTCTTACTTAGCTTTGCTTGCTATTATAGATTCACACTAGACCTATGCAATTATCCAAATTCAAAGGGTATAATGCGGCCGCTCAGGTAACCTTGGGTGGCAACTGTCCTGGAAAATTCAGAGCACAACATTGAGAAAGAATTGTGTACATTGGACACTGAATGGCTGCTTTACAAGACAGAGGGATCCCAAAACATAGGAAAGCAAAGATCTGGGCTACAAGGCAAGAAATCCTAGGGATCTGATTGGCTGCCCAGTTTGGGGAAACTAGGCAGGTCCTTGTCCTTGTAGCTGGGATGAATTCTGATGTTAGACCAAGCAGCCCTTTCAGGAGGGTCAACACAGCTAGGAAAAATCCATCATAAAGGAAAAGGAATATTGAGGCCATCAGTTGACAGAAGGTTGGGCTTCTCAGCTTGTTACTGGGTGCAGCTCCATGAGGGCTGCCTTGAGCTGTACTCTGAGCTGACAAGTTTGGTTAGATGGTATTGAAAGGGGAATTTTGTCCAGGGTAAGGAAGGTCAATTTGGGCCTGATTCGGTAAGGCAAAGTGAGGAGCTGGATGTAACTCTAGTGGTGTCCAAAACAGGAAGGAAAAAGCTGCATTTTGTTTGCTAGATTTATTTTCTCCACAATTCTTAAAACACTGTGCTATATCTTCAGTGAGTGCATTTGTCTTCGGATACTGGTAGGTCATTTGGAGAAAAAAATACACTTGATTTAAAGGTGTTCCCAACAAGTGTTCTGAACATGCCTCCATGTGCTCAAAAATCCATTCTGTCACTCGAATCTGAATATCTGAAAAGATCTAACACAGGCAATGAACATTTCATTTTGCCTGGAAGTGAAAAGTTTTCCTCTTGTAGTTTGTGCTTTGCTAATGGCCATCAGTCCTTTTTATACTCTAGTACTAAGGGGATAGTTATCTGAAAAGACAAGTTGGATTTATCATTGTTTATTTGACAACATATGCTGTATGAACCCATCAATGTAGTTTATGGCTTTCTAACAACAGCTATATGTGACTAATTCAATAACCATTTATTAATCCAACCCTGATTTAGCACAAGGTGTCAGACAAGTCACTCTCTTGCTATCCTCCGTGTTCACCCTCAATACATCTAGCACTCAGTTTATATATGCTGGAATAGATCCAGTTTGTATGATTTGTATTAGCCATGCTTTGCTTAATTGTGGTGTGTTGAATAAACTATACTTGGTTGGATTTGCAAAACATGATAAACTGTAAACAGCAGCCGGATTTATAAAAATCACTAAGAAAATATCTGAAACTGGAGCTGATTGAATGATGTTGGACTTATTTTTAGCATTATCTTCTGGCAAGGACTGTTTACATAGCACCACTGTGAGCAAGGATTATAATTCAGTTTCAGATAGCATGTATTTTACATGTAAAACATGTCTTCAATTACCAAAAATGCTGGGGAAAAGCTGTAACTAAGACCTTAATGGGCATTCATCATTTGTACAGCTACCAGGTCTTGGGTACAAAAATCTGGGAAACCCCTGGATTATGGTAAAAGATACAGAAAAAAGGTAATTATGTAATGCTAATAAGAGTCATCTGGATCTTTGCAGTCCATTGGTTAGTTAGCCCTAATATTTTGAGAAAAGCAAGGATAGACAAATTTTCAAAGCTTGGTGTTTGTGAAGAGGTAGTAGGTACATTCACAAAATTGTTGCCACAGAAAAACTACTGGTTCATGAAATATCTGCTACATTGGGCAGGACCAGGCCCCAATTCTTATTTACTAAATAGAAGACAAAGTAATTCTATAGGAAGGCTTTCTATCATTCTACCATTTCTATCATTAGGTCCTTTGTCAAATTGAATGAAAGAATGGTGCTTTGTCCTGCAGTACACCCAGTCTCTTAATTTTACATTTATTTTTAGTCAAGTGGGAGAATAACTTGGTCAGCATCAAGAAAGTTATATAGGGATATGCTGATATCTGTGGGCCTCATGTTGCCTTACTCCTGCAGTAGAGAGAGAGAGTACTGGATTGGATAAATTCATGCACCAAACCTATCTATAATATAGGAATGGTGCTCATCTCTGTCATGGTTCACAGAGCCATTCATTGGACTAGACTGTAGGTTAAAACATTTTTAAGCTCACTTTTTAATTTAAAAAATAGCTTTATTTCCTGACTGGCTTTTATTTATTTGCTGCTTTGAGAATGGCTGGTGCTAACTGCTGTCTGTTTATACTTGGCTTAATTCAGATTTCAAGCAACATGCCAATTTTATTTCCAATAGAAACTGCTCATTTAATTGCATAGCAAGTTTTATGAGCCATGCCTCAGGCTGCATTTTTACACGAAGTACCTTGGTATTCAGGAGACAGGAACTTGCCCAAAGCGCAGCCAAAATAAGCTTCCTTCCTGAGCAATGGTGATTCCTCATAGATTTTGTATTCATTTTGCTGAATATTTATTTATATAATCTCTTAATGCTGAATAGCCTAAAGATGAGGATTTAAAAGATATCACTTCCATTCTATGGGTTCACTTTCCTTTTCATACTTAAAATAGATTTTAATTCTAAAGCTCTATTAAATGAATAATGAGCCACATCTATTTCTAGATGTATAGAGACTGGCTGATAATTATTAATACAATTTTGAAATCAATATATGATTTAATGGGACAAGTTATGTACAAATGATCTTCCATCTCCTACTTGCAACCTTTTGAATTTCCACCTGAATGAGTTGCTGAGTAGCTTCCTAGTGTTTGGAGTTAATAATTAACAAGGTAAAGCAAAATTCAGATAAGAAAAACAAGCTCAGCTTAAAAGGGATATTTTAAACACAGAAATAGCCAGCCTTCGGTAAAAAAATTGAGGGCGTGGGGAAGGGCCAAGAAAATTTGTTGGCACAACTGAACAGACAGTAGCATTGCTTCTTCTTAGATAATAATATCTTGATCATTGGCACTGAAATTTACTTTATAGCCCCTTTCTATATACCCTTAAAACCCACGGTTAGAATGTTAAGTCAGTCTCCTGTTTAACTTCAGCTTCATTAATTTCACTATCATTGACTTGATAGTGCTTGAAGCAGCCTAAGATAAAGCAAAAACTACAATGGCAAGGGTGGGATAGAATTGCTGTTGCTTATTTTCTAATTAAATTGAAGTGTAGTAATTTGATCCAAAAAAGTGCATGGGGTTTTTTTTTGGTGTTTTTTTTTGGAGGGTGGGGGCTTTGACTTTTAATCACCATTCCAAGCAAGCAGCTGCATCTTTTTCATCCTTTGTACAGGATGTTGGCCTGGCATGCAAGGAAGCACTGACTTCTTTGCTGTTAGCCACAAGCTTCCTCTGGACACTGAAAAAGAGCAGCCAATTTTTTTTTCAGACTGGAGTTATGGTAAAAGGGAGGGTAAATTAGGAATAAGAATGTCTTGTCCCCCAAATCCCAGTTTAAGCCCAGACATAACTGAGCTATGCCATCCTATCAGGTGATATCAGGTGGGAACTGACACCCCAAACAAATGAAAAAGATCAAGTTGCCCCCTCCTGCATTTTCTTGTTGTGTAAACCTATTTCATTTAACAGCTTTAACAGCTGCAGGGCTATTTAGTTTTGAAATTCCATGGAGTTGTTTATATATTTCATGGAAGTAGCAAAATCACAAAAGGAAGAGGGTTGGAAATTTAAAAGGGGGAGAGGACAGAAACATGCCTATAATCATCACACAGAGACTGCGGTTTTGTTAGTTTGCAGCATCAGTTCTTGCCAGTGGCACAATAAAGGTAAAATTAAAGGCAAGGGTTTGTCAAGATTGTTTACAGCAGGTTAACTACCACAGCGAAAGAGGAATAGAGATGATATCTCTAGTACATGACCCAGATTGCTAGCTTTTATTACCCAGGGAAAACAAAAGGGAGAAGTAGTTTTACATATGTACTTATTAGGGAATCTAGACTAGAAATGCACAATATGTCTCCTAATGTTGAATTACAATTTCCGGCCTCACTTCCATAGGCTTCTAGGAATTAAAGCTCAGCAACATCTGGAGGGCCACAAATTATCCACCTACCCACCCAACTCTTACAGGCGTTCTAGATGAGAAGGAATCTCAGAATTCACTGAAAGCCATTTGCCTGACCTTTGCTGAAAGAGAAGTGATTTTTACTGAAAGCAAACAAAAAATCAACCTAGTGACAACAGCTCTTATAGTTTTAACTAACATGGCAGCACAGGCAGAAGAGCCAGTTGTGAACAAAAGAATGAGGGTGACAATAATGCAGAGTGTATCCAGTTTTGTTATGCAATTTTTTGATGTACTGTTTTTTTGTTGTTGTTGTTGTGGAAAATGCAAGTATTAGGAGAAACGGATAATTGTGCACAAAAAGGAAACTCTAGGAATGTCTCAAAGCATGTTGCAGTTGAAAAAGATTTCTTTCTCAGAGGAAAGGAAGACTGTTCAATGGTGATAACATTCCTATTAAAGGAGCATAAATAAATAATTCATGGCTGCTTCTTTAACCATTTAATCTTGATTTTTTTTCAAGCACAGCTATTAGGACCTTCTGGTATTATACCTCTTTTAAAAATTATACTCAACATGATGTTACTGAAATATTTTAGCCATTTTACACCTTATATAATTGTGTCAGCTAGAGATTAGATAATGACAGATCTACAGTTATTTTACTCATGAAGCTTTCTACAACTTAGGACTGGACAAGAAACTAATTCTTCTGCTTTTCACAGTTCTATAACATGCCAAAATGCAGTAACTTAAACATTGTGGAGTGGAAAAACAGTTATGGATAAAAAAATGACATATAGATGTTCTAGCTGTCATACATCATTTTGCACATGTAATCCCTGATTGATTCCACTCCTCCCTTTGGGGGTTAATGGCTGTTTGGGGGGAACAATTACCCACAACTAAATTCTGTTCAAAGCCAAAAAAGTAATTACTAGTCACATGACATAAATATATATAAATGGTGAGATGTACTATATTTTAATTTTAATTAGTGAATTTATTTCTATTTGTTCTAGACATGCAGTATAGTATTCTATGTCATGTTTATGTTACTCTGTGCCTTTTGTGGAAATAGAATTTCTACTTTTGTGGAAGTAGATTTACATATAATTAGCAAGCGAACAGAATCAAACCCACCAGATCAAAATGAGAAATTGAGATATTTGGTTTTTTTAAAGTAACTTCTCATATGATAGTGATATTATAAATAGGCTACTACTTTGCTTTTTCTATACTACTAATATACATCTTGAGTATATGAAGGTATAATCTGGGGAAATCTCTGTGAAGAAATAACTCCATAGCTACCACTATAGAAGTCCTGCTCTGGGCAGTTTGTGAATCAAAAAAATAATACAATGGTATTTTCAGAAGATCTCAGTAAGTAAAGAGAATTCATGAGAGGAAAAATACAAAGGTAATTCAAAATCAAGTTCTATGTAAGAGAATCTTCAAAAGATATACCTGCTCACAGACGCATCTTACGTGCTCACTTTTCCACATTAGCTTTTCAACATAACAGGTAAAGAAAAAAAGCAATAGAAATTCTACCAGATGAGCAGCAGAGCTGCCTCCTCATTCAGTTCATAAAAACAGAGAGGAGACAAGTAGTAGTAGTAGCCTTTAGTTTCTAAAAAGTGGAGAAATGTTAATGATGGGATGCAGGGCAAGCTTTGAATGCTCATCATTACAAAGCTACCCTATATTTCCCTCCAAAGGAAATGGGGATCTGCAAACGTCTTAACTCTTGTTACAATATTTCCTCTGGATTGAAAATTGAGCTAATTAATTTCTGTTGTTAATTAACTTAGCTCCCAAAGCACAAGAGTAATGTTTAAATTACCATTATTTACATAATTTATATGGCTGCCATTTTAAACAAGGAACTCTGGGCACCAGCAAATAATAAAAAACAGTATTAAAAACAATATAAAATTTAAAAAGTGCAATAATATAATAATCACATCACCACACAAATAACTTACAGTCTCTGATCAGCAATGCCCTTGGGTATGGAAACACTGATTCCTTCAGTCGGCCCAGGAGTTCAAGGTGTAGAGCTTTCAGGACTGGCATTATAAAGTTCCATTTAACCATCCATTTGCACCAAATGCAGCTTCCACCTGTTCTGCAAGGATGTATATAGCAGCATATGAATATTATTTGCCCCATTCAAGGGTGCATTGCCATTGCAATCACAGAGCAGTGGGTTCACTGTTAAACTGCTATTTATAACAAATAAAACCTAAAACGGCCGATGCTTTAGTTTTATCTATTAATTTCCAAATTAATCTATTCATTTCCATAGTTTTGGTTAGATCAATGATAGGCCTTCTACTATCCTTTACTTATGCTGCAGCCCAAACCATTTGGAGAGCATTGGATTGTCTATGTACAGATTGGATTTATTTAAAGGTATGCAATTGTAAAGATATTTTAGAATGTAAAACTCTTTATTGCTATCTGACTGCTGAATTATAAGTATATTTTAACTGAAATATACTTTAACAAAGAATAGAAAATTACTGATACAAAAGAAACACTTCTATTCTTTTTTATCCATGCACATTAATATATGCTTTTATCTCAAAAGGTGCCTGTTACCTCTGTAATGTATTTCTGATCTGAAGGGTATTTGTTTCATGAAATCATATGCATAAGGGTTAATCACAGAGATATTCCATTTTATGTGTTGTACATTTGACCTTAACTTTATTTTTGTTTGTGTTTATATTGCTTATATTACTCTTCTTTTTGTTAGTATAACAGTATGATTAATCATATATTCTATGAAAACAAGAGACTTCAAATCATGAGTGTCCTAAAGGCAAGAAATGTCATCAAGTTATATATTGCCAGAAATATCCCTAGTATTCAGCACTTCTCTATAGTGCCTGTTGCAATGTGACCTATGATTAAGCATTACTGTACTGAAAAGAAACACAAATGTATCGGAGATTAACCAATGAATTTATCCCTTAATATGTTCATCAGTACTTGGACTGTTATCAGTTCTGTATTTAATGAATTTAGTTTTGGCAAATGATCATGTTCATTAATCCTGCCAAGATATTTTGTCTTATGCTTAAAATGTGCTTATCACACTCCCAAAAAGTCAACTCATTTATGGGAAGCCATGTCACACATTAAAGGCAATCAGTCAACAAGAGAAAACTGTTGCATTTGCGTGAAGTGAAAATAGATTGCTAGACAGACCATGTTAGACGGTGTTAGCTTCCAAATCCACTAGCATTAAGAATTGATCCTTGAGATCTTATATCTTATGTTCTGAGGGAGGGAGTTATAGCCATTATATAAAAACATCATCATATAGAAGCAGTATGTTAAAAAATAACAAATTTAGTCTCCTGGAAAGTTAAAAGTGCTATTAATGAGTAGTTCCAGAATATGGGAATTAAGAAATTTGCTTGTTCTAGTTGAGGTTACAAATCCTTTCAAGGGAGCAAAAACATAATTTGGAGGTGCTTCTAGCTTCTATACTGTTATTAGAGACCCAGATGTGACAGAATTCTGAGTTTGAGAGTGAGAATAGATGTTTTCTTAACATTGATAAAGAAGAGCAGATGAACATTCTTTTGTATTTCCTAAAGGCTAACTAGCTACACCTTAAATGAAGTAAAAAGATCAAGGGCATCAGGCAAGACCTACTTAAATGTACTCATAAGATGAGCTAAAGTATGCTCATGTCCAGTTTATCAGGTTCTGTTACCTTTTTCTTTGCAATAAACCTAACCAGAACTATTGTGAAAGAATCTAGTTTCCTTAATTACTGTTAGGGGGCTTAACAAATGATTTCTGAGGTCAGTTTCACTGACATACCAACTATAGCATCATCTTTTTCTGGATAGCAGATAGTAAATGTACACACGGGTGTCTCCCTGTTTAGATAATTCCAAAGCTTTATGTGAAGCTACTCTTTACTGAAGAAGCGGCATCCACAAAGCACACAGGGCCCAGGCAAGATACCTAATTATGTTCATATTGCATTAAGGCAGTGTTTCTCAACCTTGGTAGCTTGAAGATGGGTGGACTTCAACTCCCAGAATC
>JANHZT010005467.1:335416-345907 GCA_032468215.1 Stegonotus admiraltiensis
AGCCAAGCTTCTCTTAGGAATTCTGGGAGTTGAAGTCCACAGGGTGTGAAAGAGCCAAGTTTGCCTACCACTGGCCCAGCTTATATGTAACAGCTGTCTGTAAATCCACATTTCAAATGCTTCTAGTTCCTTCAAGTGGTTTTCTTGTCAGACCAACTCTGTACTCCGTAGTAGAAAAGATGTAACATCTGACAAGCCTGATTTTCAGTCTTGGGCTTATGTTGTGACTGCAGAAGACCTTTTTCATTTTGAAAATGAAAGAAATGAAACTTGCATAATACCTGAGCTATATTACTTTCAGTAGCTTGAAAGCAACACCTGGTTGCACTGGTGTCAAAAAGATTTCAGTTCTAAAGTAGGCTTGGTGACCAGATTGGGAAAGCTTTTTAAGGGATAACATTTTTCTTTATATTTCCTTTATAAAACCACTCCTGTCCCTGGTATGAAAAGGGGTAAGAAGTTATATTTATCATTAAAGAAAACAAAAGTATCATAATAGGACACAGCTTTTAGTGACTATGGAATATCTTGATATAGGAAATGTTAAGTTGAGGTATACAGAAAATCTGTGTACTGAATAATTAGAAGATTTAAGTCAGTCATTATTAGCTTAACCCATTAATTTCAATGGAGCACAGTGCCCTTGCTTTCAAAGCAAGTACTAAAATATGACCTGATGTGACTTCCTATGGAATATTGCTTACGTTCTTCAAACTAGGTACCTCCATTTGTTTGGAAAAACAGTTCTGATCAGCCAAAGGCATATGTGGTTAATAATCAGGAATGATACATGCCGCAAACCAAAACATCTGAAATAAAGAGGCATTGGCAGAAGGTTGATTGATTTTATTTCTCAAGTTCCACTATCTTTTTATTTATAACAAATTTTTGTTACATTTAATTCAAGGTGGAAATTATGGTGGTAGCCCTGGATATGGTAGCCGAGGTGGTTATGGTGGTAGCCCAAGCTATGGAAATCCAGGTGGTGGATATGGCGGAGGAGGTGGAGGCTATGATGGTTATAATGAAGGAGGAAGCTTTGGAGGTGAGATGCCTTGAATTGCATTAGAATTATAAATATTTATAAATGTAAATTTAATAAATAAAATATTAGCGTGATCGTTAAAAAGTTCTATAAAATTAATTTTTCTACCGGTCACGTTAAAACATCATGTAGGTTTCATTAAGTAAAATGTTATACAGTGTAAACTTGCTCTCAAAGTACACTTCCAATGTTGTGAAATCACATTGAAATTTTTTTTGAAGGATTCAGGGGCATGTATAAGTGCATGCTGTCATCTATGTTAGATTGGAAGCTTAATTTTCAAGAGCTCCAGTGCTAGTTGCTAGGGATACATTGATTTTTCTAACCTGTATCTGTTTTATAAGGAGTTTGTTCTGTAATTTTTCTCTAGCATTCTATAATTATTATTTTTAAAAGAGATGTAGAGGGCATAGGGATTAGCCTTAAAGGACAGAAGGAAGAGCCACTATTAGGCAACGGTCAGATAAGCACAAGGACCAGAAAACTAATTTGAGGAAACATTTCACACAAGCCCCTCCCTAGCTCAGATAAAGTGAAGGAGTGGGAAGCACATTCAGACATGCAAAATTCTTTTGCTATAGCTTTACAATAAAGGTAGTACTGGCCTGGTAGTACTGGACTAATACTAGATAAATGTCATACTCTTTGTGAAACTTTCCCCAGTACCATTTATATAGCAATAGCACTTTGACTTATATACCACCCCATAGTTTTTTACGGCACTCTCTGGGTGGTTTACAATGTCATCATATTGCTTCCAACAAACTGAGTTCTCATTTTACCAACCTCGGAAGGATGGAAGACTGAGTCAACCTCGAGCCTCATCAGGATTGAACTTCAATCTGTAGGCAGAGTTTGCCTGCAGTGCTGCATTCTAACTACTGCACCATATATGAAATATTTGGGTTGATTGGTGGCCCACAGTTTCAAGGATAAATATTCCGATCAGCGTGTATTTCTAGAAAGAGCAAACTGAATCTATTGATTTAAAAGATGATGAACAAATGAGATTATCAAATATATGCATCAGTATGAGAACTAAAACTTGGAACTAGTTTAAACTTCCTTTACCTAGAAGAAAGATGACTATAGTTAAAGAATATTGGGAATTACAGGGCATCATGAAAAAATTATGGGACACTAGGAGCGCTTTGAACTGAGAAAGTTCGGCTATCTGCCAGCCGGTTTATGGAGAGGCTGGTATGTCACTTGCTTACAGATTGCTTTTTTTTTCCTTATTGAAAAAAAAATTGGTACACTTAAATCGAAGCAGGAGACGACACATGGCTTTTCTTCCTCCCAGTGTTTCTAAGGCTTGTTTCTCACAGGTTATCGTACCAAAGTTACTAGCTGGAATCAAGTGTTGTTTGTTTCTTACCAGTGGAGAAAAGAAGAACAGAAACAATGAGTTCATGACTTCCATTTTTGTAGCTAAAAACTGCATATGTTTTTATGTTTTACAACTCACATTGTTCATCGAAATTTCATAAAGTGCCTTCAGTAAGTCCATAAAATGCATATGTTGCATATTAAATTGTATGCAGTAGTGCTTCATTTATTTAATCTAATGAAGTACTTTTCTAAATTACTTCAAATTATATAACAGACTTGATGAACGTAAAATTAAATTTCTGTTTTAGGCAACTATGGTGGCAGTGGAAGCTACAATGATTTTGGCAACTACAGTGGACAGCAGGCTTCAAGTTATGGACCCATGAAAGGAAGTGGCAGTTTCAGTGGCAGAAGTTCAGGCAGTCCCTATGGTGGTAAATGCAACATTAAAATAAATGCAGCTGGCTAGTATCTTTCAACAAGAACTTGAATATAAACAGTTATACTCCATTTGTAGGTAGCTATGGATCAGGTGGAGGAAGTGGTGGCTATGGTGGAAGAAGATTCTAAAAACTAGTGGGATAATGGTATGTATGTTACAAATAAGTGTTTTTAATTAAGCTTACAACATTTCTTTGAGAGTAATCTTTTTTTTTTATCCTGTATTCAACAGGCTACAGTTCTTAGCAGGAGAAAGCGAGGAGTTGTCAGGAAAGCTGCAGGTTACTTTGAGACAGTCGTCCCAAATGAATTAGAGGAACTGTAAAATCTGCCACAGAAGGAGCGATGAACCATAGTCAGAAAAGTTACTGCAGCTTAAACAGGAAACCCTTCTTAAGGACTGTTAATAGCCACAGTTTGCAAAGAGTGCAGCTATTGATTTAATGCAATGTAGTGTTTAGATGTACATTCCTGACTTTTTTTAATTTGTTGTTGTAGCTTTGTCTTTTCTTTATAAAATCAGGTATATTGCCCTGTAAATTTGTGGTAGTGGTACCAGGAATTAAAAATAATTAAGGAACATTTAATTTTTTTTCAATACTTGTGTAGTTCAGTTTTTTCTTACCGAAACTTCTTTAAACAAAGAAATGTAGTTTTAGGGTATATTCTTGCTAGGAAAAAAATCAGTGCATTATAATCTGTATTAATTTAAAATAATAGAAATGCTGAACCGTTTTAAGTACTTCTAATTTTTTTCTGCATATGTAACCAAATGACATGAGTTGCACATGCATAGGGAGAGGAAAGATGTTTGCATTAAAGCTTGTTTAGCTGTATAATTAGGACTGAGTCATTTAAACCAATGCTTGTGAATGATAAAAGCTTTACTTTCAAATGAGAATTCCAGATATTTCTGGGTTGTGCATATCATAATTTGTAGCATTTGTTTTTAGTTTAAACCTTCTAAGTAAATAAGCATTGACAAGATCTAAGTTTATTCAGTTTGCCTCCCACTTCGCTGATATATAAAGGAGCTACAAGAAACATTGGCAGGACAGGTTTCTGCCTTTTATAATTGTTGAGATTCAATTTCCCTCAAATTGCAAACAGATTAAATGCACACATATAATTAAATTAAAACTTTGAATCTAATAGCATGGGTCTGTTACTTAGCTTACAGTTCTACAGTTTCATATGTATATATATCTGCCCTAAAAATATAGGTTCATCTATAAAGGTGCCTAAGTTCTACTGTGTATAATTCTGTATGCCCCTTTCTATCTGATGCTAATTTGCAGCACAGAAACAATCCCTCTGAATTCGTTGGACTAAGTATAACTCTTCTGAGCATGAATGCATCAAGATGTTTCACACGATTTCTAATGCCCTGATAATGGGTCATGAAGATAAAGTGAAAGAAATAGGAGCAAATTTGGTAGAACCTGTTGTTGCTAATGAGGGTCCTATGGCTATAGTTAAATAAAGAGTGTTCATTGGAATGATTCGATAAAAATTATTAAAGTCAAAATCATGACTGAGTTGTTTACTCCTTCACTTACCTAGGTTTATTTACAGCCATGTTCCCTAATAATTTGCTATCCTTAATCTGATCAGACTTCTTTTTGAACTATTGCCAGAGCAGTGCTTTCTGTCAGTACACATCCAGAAGAGTAGGGCACAGTGAGTAGAAGAAATTCAGACACACTTCACCTCTTATTTCTGTAGGTCAATGAGTTTAAGGTAAACTTAATTCCAGTGTAGGAATTGATGGAACAAATTGCTCAAGAATCAGACATGAAGTCGTCATTGGATATAGAATGCAATGGTTAATATTTACTTTAAAACTATAAAGTACATAAGGAAATGTGATGGCACGGTGGTTAGAATGCAGTATTGCAGGCTAACTGCTGACTGCCAGCAGTTCGATCCTGACTGGCTCAAAGTTGACTTAGCTTTCCATCCTTCCAAGGTCGGTAAAATGAGGACCCAGATTGTTGGGGGTAATATGCTGACATTTGTAAACTGTTCAAAGAGCGTTGTAAAGCAACAGTCACCAACCTTTCCAGCTTGGCAGCCCGGCCCAGGAAGGAGATGTGTGAGTAGCAGGCTCAGGCATGCACAAATCCATTTGTGCAAGTGGCAAGCGCACACGCCCACCACTCAGCAAATGGAGCTTCGTGCACAAGCAGTGGGTGCTTGCACACTAAGCTCCACTCATGCGAGTAGCAGGCACTTGTGCTCACTAGCAAAGCTCCACTCACACAAGCAGGGTGCTTGTGCTTGCGCGCAAAACTTCACTTACACAAGCAAAGGGCACTTGCACGCGAAGCTCCATTTGTGCGGATGAGTACAAGTGCCCTCCACTTGCACAAGTGGAGCTTCGCACGCAAGTGCATCCTTGCTCAACACCTATGAGTGGAGCTTTATGTGCGTGCACTTGCCCATCTCCCGTGGCCCAGTTTCGAACAGGCTGAAGCTGGGGGTTGGGGACCTCTGTTATAAAGCACTGGGGTGGTATATAAGTCTAAGTGCTACAGCTATAAGTGAACCTAACTCAAGAGTATCAGTCTTCCAAAGATCTACAGTGTCATATGACTAAATGTGGAAATGAGGTGTTCGTTTCTTGATATGTATCTTACCTCCAAGAAAGTGTATGCATACCAATAGTCAAAGCTTGTTGAAAGGGATTCAGCTGTTACAGTGTTCTCATGTACATTTCTTATTTTTTAAATTTATATGCTACCCCAGTAGGGTGACTGGGAGGGGGCTTACATTAGTACACACATGTGCATTTCCTGTAAAGGTAGATCAGATATAACTTATCCCTTCTAAGTCTGTCACTGAATTCAGCAGCATAACAAGTAATTGGTTAAGACATTCAATCTGTTTTTAATGGAGATGGAATGACTTGATGTTAGAGACAACAATACCAGTGTGTTAATCTTTTGTAAAAATGTGAAACCTGTAAGGTAATCAGTGACTTAGACCTAGATCTCTCTGAATTTTGACAAGTAAAAGGAGTGGACAGTGAATAACCGGCATTAAAGATGTCTTAGTCGAAATGAGGATCAAACGAGATTAAGACAGGACTACAGCGCCCAAGTCAGCAAATTAAAGGAGGAAAAGGCAGCAACAGCTTCAACTTCCAGACAAGAGAAGGCATAAATATACTATGCTGATAGTGAGCAGCTTCCCCAAAATAGTTAAATCTGCCTGTCAGTGGTGAAATAACGAAGAATGTCTAGGAAGAGTTCTTCACCAATTGGAAGCTCCCCAGGTCATAGCTATTTGAGTTGGCCTACAGTCGTAGGTCTAGCATTTAGACCTGAAAGGGGAGTAAGACTAGGTAAGGTTTGTCTCTAACACTTCATGAATTAAAAAATAATTCCTCTCTGAACATGGTAAGAAAGATCTGTTTGACTTGCAGATTGTTGAAGAAACCTCTGTGACCAGAGGTGGATATCTTATTGGAAAACTTTTGCTTGGTAAGAATGTACAACACTAATGTTTCTTTTATTGTATTCTGAGCTCTGAAAATTTGTCTTTTGGAGAGAACAACAAACTGGGTAAATGTGAAATATATTGAATATTTATTATTGTATTCAAATCAATGTGGATGGGCATATTAAATCAACTAACTGGCATTTAAGATCTAAAATTCTAACATTCACAGTACTTCAGACAACTGTTATAGAGGTGGGTGATTAACAATTAGACCTTGCTGGGGATGAGGCTTTATTTAAGATTTTGAAGTTTTGGAGACCATATCTATGTGAGGGTGGGGGGAGATCAAATATCCACCAATTAATGAGAAGTAACATTTTTTAAAAATCCTTTGTCTTTAGCTAAATTCATGACTTGTAAATGGCTCAAAAAATTATAGTGGTTTCCAGTAGCGTTCATCATCTATACAGTAGGCGTTGGTTACAATAGGCAATTTGCACGCAACATCATGTATCGGCATGAATGGAATAGGAGGGGAAGTGAGCTTGAAACGAAACATTTTCAATATATAGAGATTTTTTCCCCCTGATGAAACAACATACCTTTGCTTTAGCATAGGAAAAATGGGTACTCCTTGAAACAAGCTTTATTACCCTGCTTACCTAGAACAAAAAGTTAAATGTAGCCTAATATGGAAAGCAATGGAACAAATTATTTTGTTTTACTTTTGGGAACTCTTAAGAACAGTGGTAGGTTGCTTTTTGCATGCTCCTGGCATATAGCTTCTTAATGCTGTTAGCAAAATTTGTCAGGAATCATTGTATTGTGGAGGGATAATTTCCCAGTGATTTTGGTAAGAAAGGGGTTGATGCATCACAGATTGTTGAACATACCTAATTACATACATCAGGCAAGTAAGACGGAAAAAAGCACATCATCTTTCATACAACCTGAAAATCCTGATTTTATTACGTGTTTTTTCAGTTAGAAAAGTAGCCAATAATAAAGTTAGCATTGCTGGATTCCTATTGGTAATGTTTCTAATTGCCAAATTGCAGGCAAGAAAATCAGTAACATTCTCACCTGGAATACTTGATGTGCCCTCTAAATTAATTTTCAGGTAACAAATCTTTAAAATGAGTTTCTGGGGGTTTTAAAGGATTTTTTAAAAACTCATTCTGTAAACCTTAATTGTGTAATCTAATACTGAAATTCATTTGCCTTATTCTGTTATTCTGCATGTAAAAGTAGGATTGTGATTCCAGATTGTCTGCATTTTTGGCTTGTCAGCATCTCAGTTTAATTCACAAGTTATGAATTTATGAGCAGTTTATAATTTCTGTACCTATCTGCAGTAGCATCAAATGTACAAATTGTTAACATTATAGTAAATAGGAACTGTGGCTAATTGCAACTGAATATTAGAGAATATTTATGGATTGTGTCTTGCTATTCTAGGACTATGAATGGCAAAGAGCACCTATGCTCCCTTTTTGTCTTATGAAAACAGGGTTGAGGCTAAAATGGGTACAGTAATCTCAGCAATCCCCAGCAAGATGGAAATGGGGTGAGTGCATGTGTTTCTCTGTGCCTCACATTTTACTAAAAGAGTATCTGAATCTTGTATGCGCTCAGCTAAATATTTTCCCAAACAAGACGGAGTTCAACCAACTGTGTTTGGTGATGGGCTTTAGATATATTATGGTACTAAAACAGTGCCAGCATTAGGGATCTTGTGGTCTTCAGTCAACTATTAGCAAAGTTAAGAAATTCCGTAGGTTACCATTCTTAATGTGCTAAATTGTTTGCTTTTATCTTCTGCTCTGCAGGATGACTAATCCTGAAGAAACAATCGTCTGTTTCCATAAATTGAAATTTTTGATTCTTCAATGGAACATGCATACAACTGATAGCTATGAGAGCAAAAATTGAAGCATGTAATAACCAAATGCTTATAATAAAATACAGTTAACCATGACAGTGAATCTCAATTCTAGTACTGGACCATCATTTATTTCTGCATTAAGCAACCGAGTTGCATGATTTCTTCTAAATTGTTATGACACAAACTTGAAATATTTGAAGCCACTTAAAGAGATGTTGGATTCACATTGCTCATTTAGTTACACATGAAACAACAGGTTCTGTGCAAGTGTTTGGCTCTAGCCTAGGGAATATTTATCAGAGCTTAAGGACACATCCTGCTAGAACAAAACTTCAGGGCATGCTTACATGAACAAGCACTCTCACAAATAATTTCTGGCTGACATGGATTAGTAATTTGTGTTGATATGTCAGTGTCCATGAATGAGCTGAGAATGAAAAATACTAAGATTTGTATCATATTACTACTTTCCAATGTTCCTGTTTAATTCTGAAGCATAAGATGAGTAATTTTACAATGGCAAATTTGCAATTTCACTTAAGACAATAATTGGCTGCTTTGTAGGCAAGGGAACAAAACTACCCTACCAGGTATGCTCTTTTTTCTTCCGTTGAGTCTAAAAAGAATTAAGCATGAGATAAAAAGCTGAAGACCCTGAACCACATCACTGACTTCCTTAAAACTACAGTGAAAACCCATGAGGATAACCACTGCAGGGCTCTTTCAAATAAGGTAATGTTTCTTCTACCACATAAGAGAGTGGTATCTTGTTCAATAAACTCTTCACACAAATGCTGCTAATTTTTCTTAATGGTAGAAATGTAAAACTACTAGTTTTAAGATGTAAAAAAAGAAAAGCCAACAAAAGTAAAAAGTGGGAAAACAGGAACACTCACGAATGGGTGGATTAGAAGATACTGTATAACAAGGAGGCTTTCAGTGCTGTGGATCTCATTCTAAAGTCCTGGGTCTGTTCCAGTTCAGTTGCAGAAGTCACTCTGGAACCTAAACTGGCAACAACAAACTTTACTATGGAACAACTCTCATCTTGATGCCACCTCCAATGCTAAAATCAGAGTAACATGGTCTCCACTATTGACTGGAGATGAAATCTCAAGTTCAAATCTTTAAAGCACAAAACCTGTTGGATGACCAATGATACCTATCCCCTTTACATTACAGAAAAACAAGGGTGAAATCTATTTTCAATCAATCTGGCAAAGGGGTTTGAGGTGGTGATTTTTTAACCTGATGCAATTTTAGATAGTCTTGAAGTAAAATTTGTTTTGGCTGCAATCCCAGATGCTGATTATTCCCTTCAAACCCTTTGTGGCCATGCGTATCTACAGCACCTGCTCAGCCGAAAGGGATTGTTTCAAGTTCCTACACAAGAGGATGTAAAAAGGGTCTAGAAATGAACTGCTTAGCTTCCCCACAGTCTGCTCATAAAAGTCAGAATGGCTCCCATCCTTATTAATATTTAGGAGGGCCATTAAAATGCTTGGAAAGAAAAGGGGAAAGGGATAACCAGCAGCAAGGATGAAGGACACTGGCCATAGGTTGCTACTAGAAGACCTGGAAAACTGGGCTAGGGGCAGATTGTCATTGAAATTATGTGGTCGCTGAATTGACACCAACTTGATGGCACATACATAGATTCTTTGGGGATAAATGTTACATATCAAACTAAAGTACTGTCCAGTGTTCTTTTCAAGAGACAACTGATCATTTCTTTTAAAAAAAACATTTCCTGAAAACTATCTCCTAGTTTTTCTTCTGAAATATAGAATAAATGGCTGCACTCTTCAAATTGAAAACATGCTTAATAGAATTGAATAATCCTATTAGTTATAAAAAGTTCAACTTTGCATGGGTACTGGACTTAAATCTAATCGTGCAATTATTTGTCTAGTGCATCCAAGCTACAAAATTAAGAATATGACCAAGGGGTTATTTAACAGAACAATGAAAGGCACCTTGGAAGTCTTCCAGTCCAACCCCTTGCTCAAGCAGGACACCCTATACCAGGGGTGTCAAGTTCAAGGCCTGTGGGCCAGATGCAGCCCACAGGGCCACCCTGGAAACAACGAAGGACTGGCCTACAGTGCCTCTGCCAGTGAAATGGAGATTGGGAGGGCCGCACACAGCCCTCCCATGCTCCGTTTTCAGCCACAACTGCCTCCAGCAGCCCTCTGCCAACCAAAACAGTCCGTTTTCGGCACCCCCTCCCCAGCTGTTTTAGTTGGCAGAGGACTGCAGGAGGCCGTCACAGCCAAAAACGGAGCCTTGAGAGTAATGTCAAGCTGGTCACGCCCCTGGCCACACACCCCCAGCCCTGCCCCCC
>JANHZT010005468.1:33619-50220 GCA_032468215.1 Stegonotus admiraltiensis
GCACTGTAAAGCGGTATATAAGTCTAAGTGCTATTGCTATCTTTAAACTGCTCAGAGTCATATATATGAGATAGGAAGGAAGGGAGGGAGGGAGGGAGGGATATGTCCTTACATATATCCCCATCTAACAATCTTCAGGAAAAACACTACAAAGAAAGGGATGGAGCTCCTCTAATCCTCAGGTTAGTGGCATGATCTCTTCCTTCCAACAATCAATTTACAATCCATTAATTTCACTCTGTCATTAGCAGCCGTAATCAGCTTGTGGAAATAATTTGAAACAGGATCTCTGGGAAGGAGTGAACCCAGTAGGCTCCCTTCCCTTCCAGCAATCATATGATTTTGGTGAATCACAGTCCCCCTGCTAAACTCCAGTATAAAACCTTCCATCCTCAACAAGATTGTTAACCTAACAGTAAATTGATAAATAGACTGCTGGAGAATATAAGGAGTCAAGATGTTTGCCTTAATCTAGATTTGCTATGCCTTTGGTTTGATCCAGAACTTTTGTCTTTGTGTGTTTTTATGTTCTCATTAAATATATACATGTGCCTATTAAAAGAGTATCCAAACTAAATGTATAATTATAACAGCATAGCCTCAAAATGCAGATGATCCTTTTTACAATGTATTTTTATTGAGCCCTGACAATTTTCCAATAAGGGCACTCAACCAAATAATTGAGGCACAAATTATATCTGAAGGTTCTATGCTAAAACCTGCACCTCCCTTGAGACTAGGAAGAGTACAAATTGTTCTTTTACATATAACTTAAGAAAAGTAGAAGATGGGCAAAATACATTGCTAAATATCTTGCTCTGTTCAGTGGCAATTACCTTGATCACCAGTGATCAGATGGAAGCCTACTTCTCTGCTCTGTTGCCTGTAGATCACTATTGGGAGTTAATATCTGCCCCATAAAATGATTGTGTGCTATGAAGTTGGTGTCAACTTAATATACATATTTTCTATAGAAAATCATGTCACAAGACTGGTCCTTTATGTCTTCCAAAAGTGCACCTCTCCACCAGTGTAATTGAGTCCATCCATGTTCCTGCTGATTGTCCTCTTTGTCCTCTTGCCCAGCAATATAGATTTCCCCAGTGAGCTTGGTCTTCACATAATGTGTCCAAAGTAGGATAATTTGAGCCTGGTCAACTGCTGTCCATGCTGGAGTCTAACTATAAATATGAATTTCCATTATACACCATGGATTGTAAAGATGACTAGACAATTTACTCTACAATATATCATGGATATTTATAGGAAGTTACTATTTTGAAAAATCCAGTTTGTATTATTGCATGTGGAAGTTATTTGATGGCAATCAAGATACAGTAGCATTTGATTAACTAGTCTAGAAAAGGAGCTGAAAAGTTGTCATTTACTCTTTTCCTTATTTCAAGTGGAACAAGTTTAGCTCTTCAATCACATCAGATGTTAACTCTTAAACTTTGCTTAATAATTATAAAAACTGGTGAACTAATGAAAGTTACAGAACTTAAAGAGATGTAGCTCTGAAAGCACACCAGATACCCACCCTCCAATCCAGTAATTGAAACTCAACTTCTGCACATATTCTGTAGCGCTTTCACTAATGAAACTTTGAAACACAAAAAGAATAATCAGTTCAACCATTCAACTTCTGGTTATTTTTTCCCTCACTTAATTTAGATATTTCCCCAAGGTGTCTTTGCTAAGAGAATGTCTTTATGGCATTCTCTTAGCAAAGACAAGTTCAAACAAAACATATGAAAATGTGTTTGATGTAAGTTTTACAAGCTGAAGATGGCACCTTACTGTTCTGCAGGTAAAGAAAAAAAGCAGGAATAGATAGAAAGGTTTAATTTAAACATGCCAGCAAAAAGTCATTGAAAAGTTTAAATTCTTTTTCAAGTATTTTTCTGTCATCTTTATCTCTTGATTTAATGATTAGCACTTTTTAATCTCTTGGTGATCTTTTTCAAAGATATCCTTCTCCTGTCATACTTAGTAGTGTCTTTTCTACCATATTGATTGAAAGACTTGCTTCTTCCTCCCCATTATCTCCTTTTCATGGAACCCTTGTAATATTGGATGGAAAACTGCAGTAATGCCCAACTAATTATAAATGAGAAAATGAACAGGCAGATCTCAGCTTACAACAGCAATTGGAACTGGGATTGCAATTATTAAGTGATGCGGTCATAAGATGCAATATCATGTGAGCCTGGCAGTCCTGGTTCATAACCCCAAGATGTGCAAGTGTTAAATATGAAGAGGCAGGACCCCCAGGTAAGGAGCACAAGAGAAGGAAGGCTGGGGGAGGCCTTGGAAGTACCGGGTAGGCCATGAATTGAAGTCAGAAGTACACTGGCAACCAATGCAGCTTATGTAGCAGAAATGTAACAAGTATGAATTGCAGAGCGAAGCTTAACTGCCTGTACAGCCACTTCTTTGAATAGGAGTTGAGTCCAGAAGAAATCCAAATTGCACACAATTTGGGTTCCTTCTGGACCCAACTCCTGTTCAAAGAACAGGTTGTAGTCATGATCAGGAGGGCCTTTGGCAAGTATATGTTGTGTGCCATTTATGCCTCTTCCTGAATTAGGAGACCTTGCTCATAGTCACACATACCTTAATCACCTCTTGTATGGATTACTCTAACATGCAGTACGTGGGGCTGCCCAGAAGCTTCAGCTGCTGCAAAATGTGGCTGCACAGGCAGTTAAGCTTTGCTCCGCAATCCATACAGCACCATCCAGAAAAAGAGGTGGAAAGCCAGGGATCTGCAATACACAAAGCACTCCAAAGCCAGTTGAGTTGCAGTCTGCTATTCCTCATCCAAACAGCCACCGCCACCAGGACAAGATCTCTATAGCATCATTTAACTTACCTGGGATAGACATATTAAAGCACACGGATGGTCCCTTACCCCATACCTTCAAATATCCTTACCCAGAGGCTTTACGTCAGACATGTCAAACACAAGGCCCATGGGCCAGATCAAGCCTGTGACATGATTAGATCTGGCCCACAGGGCCACCATGGAGACATTTCACTTTTAATTATCTAATGTGGAGGGAGTCCTATTTTTTAGGTATTTCAGTATAGGCCTTGGTCTATTGGAGAAAAGAAAGAGTATTTGGAGCATGGGAAATCCTACCTTCCTCTAATCTAGGTACAGCAATCCTTACTCTCTTGCTGCCTTTATACTTAAAACCATTTTATGAAATTATAAATGGGGATTTCATGTTTTCCAAATTCAGCAGACTTCTATTAATAAATACCTCATTTTTCTCCATCTGTTGGTCATTAGATCTGCCGAGATTTCCAAACATTCCAGTTCCTTTGACTTATAACTATATTTGAACACCTAGTTTCTCTTGGCACCTTTGCAAATCCCAGGCTATAATTATTATCACTCTTTCCTGCCCTTGCAAGAGACTGCATTGAACTGTAATAAGGCAGATCTAGTTCATCAATTGTGGGAAATACTTATCTACCCATTATCGCATCTCATATCTTTTATCCTTTGAAATGCCCTGGGTGTCAGTTTCTTTGAATTTGATGGGATCTTTCATCGTTAAGAGCAATAAAAGAGCCACTTCTTGTCTATGAAATTATATTAAGTGACAGAAATACCCCCTTTTACTGATGTAAGCATATGGACAGCTGCATTTGTTCCCATGCCGTTAGCATCACTCATCAAGTGCATTAATATTGAATTAGAGGCCATAGGTCATTTTTCCCAGGCATAATTGGTATTTAAATTTCCTTGTAATGAAAGTACTAATTGATATTATGCTTAAATGAACTTTTTTTTAGTGCAATTATAAATATTCTGAATGCAAAGTAGCATTTTCATTGGCATGTAGAAAGCCCTCTCTTTCACTGGACTTTTACAGGGGCAAATCATGAGATTGTGTTTACTCCATTTAGCAGCAGCTTTCCAGGGTCTTGTCTAGAAGTCCTCATTAGCATCTCTACATGAGATGCATTTTAACTGGAGATGTCAGAAACTGAGCTATCCCCCTCCTCCATCCAACCATTTTGGATGAAAGCAGCAGCAGCAGAATTAACAATCTTCAGAAAACAATATCAGGGCCACATGGGAAATGCTTTGTGGAAAAGGAAATATGGGTGTGTTTAAGATGGAGTCTAGTTTGGAGCAATGTTTAATGGATTTGTTTCTGTCCCAACTTGTTTATAGGCATGAACTACAACAGGAATGGACTCCATGGGGTAGGTCGGTCGCTCCCAGCTGTAACTTGATGTTATCTTCCCTGACATATATCAGTAAGTCATATACTGTTCCCCACATTCACAGTCATAAGGGAACTAGCAGTCAAGAAATATGCTGCAGATTTCCACTCTCCCTGACAGCAATTATACATTTTGCCCATTCTTTGTAAGGTTACCTCATAATTTCCTTTTTTATGTAAGCTTCTAATTGTTGAACCCATAAGTCACACATTTATTTTTTCTTTTTTTAGCAAACAGTCCATTAGGGGTATCCAGTCACTAATAAATGTAATAAATGAAAGTTGTTGAACTTCCTTTATTAACAGGTTAATTTTGCTATCTCTGCTAGTTCTATCATTTTCATCAACTATTCCTCCATTGTGGATATTTCAGAGTTTTTCCCAATTTTTGCTTGTAATTGTCTTGTAGTAGTAATCACATATAAAAATAATATTCCATGACACTTTTCTAATCGACTGTCCATTACCATCAAGAAAAATTCTGGTTTCAATTGAATGTTGATCTTTAAAATTATTAGAATTATTTATGTACTAGAACCCAGAGATCTCAGGGAGGGAGGGGGTTTATTAGTCCACCAGGCATGATAAAATTACCCTTCATGTTGTCCACATTTCCAACATAAATTAGAAGTACCTCTATATATCCTAGGCAATTTTTCTTAAGTCATTTGGCAAGAGTACATCATGGATGAAAGCGGCAGCAACCGATTTTAATGGGTTGTTTTATGTTATTTTAGCTTTGGCCAAATTATTTAATATTTTTAATCTGTTTTTAACTTTTACATTTGTGGGTTTTATCTTTGGCTGTACACCACCCTGGGTCCTTCGGGAGAAGGACGGTATAAAAATTTAATAAAATAAATAAATAAAAATAAATAAATTTACTGGTGTACTGGTTGCCATTCACTATCGCGCTATCGTCTCAGCTCCTTTGGAGGTGTCTAGGTACCATAGAACCTCACTCAGAAGGCTTTTATAACCTTTAGTTTCCTTTTCCTTTTCCTTTTTTTCTTTTTCTTTTCTATTTCTTTTTTGTTTTTTCACTATTTGCTACTCTTCTTTAATTTATTATCTTTATTTGCGCTTATGGTTTTTATATGTTACAAATTTATTTCATAAAAATTGTTTTAAAAAAAGATGCTGCAAACTGGCACTAGTGAGAAATGAAGGCCTTGGAAAAGATAGTCAGATGCCAAAATGTGTCTATACCTACAAAGAACAGAATCATGTAGGAATTGTTTTCCCTGTGACACTCTATGGAAGCTTTGATGAAGCAGAACAGAAAGAGTACCGACAGTTTTGAAATTTGGTATTGGAGAAGATTCCCAAAAATATGATGGATAGCCAAATGGATCATAGAACAAATCAATCTATAGATCTCACTCAAGGCACAAATGAACAGGCTGAAATTATAACATTTTGAGCACATTATGCAAAAACCTAGCACTCTCTAGAAATCTGTAATGTTTCCCATCATCCAGTCAGAGGTGAAGAAGCTTCTTGGATGAGAAGCGAAATGACTTCAAAGAAAAACAAGAAAGTCCAGTTGCCTCCTGAAAAAGCACCTTTGAGATAATTCTATGCACTTATTGAGAATTAATAACTCAGTGTGTTTGATAGGATTTATATTCATGTAAGTGAGAACAGGATTACCATATACAGTACATTGTTCTATCTACCAGGACACATTTCTCAATCTATGATTGTCTCACAATGAAGTACATAATATACGAGTTATGTTAAAATGTGAATTGAAGTTATATCAGTATAGAAGTGCTGGAAATGACCACAACTCCCAATTAGGGCTTACTATAGGTTAATTATCATTGTTGTATGCAAATCCCAGGAGAGATGGTCACAGATATCGGGTGCAATGTGTTATTTTATGTCTTTAATCCAAAAATGCTGATTTCTATTTAGAATTTGGATGAAATTATCTTCCTTGACATATTGTTAATGCAAATCAAACTGAATGCTGCTGAAATTTGAGGAACTTTAGTTCCATAAATGCTGTATAAATGAATCTTAATTTTGAAACAGACAATAGTTGCATGTGAATAGCTTTTTTTTTTTTTTGGCTATGCATTGATATGTCAAATTCAATAGAAAATGTTTAAAATAATAAAAATAAGCAAAGGTCTATCAGTAATTATTAACTGCATGTATTCATAACTACTTTCAAAAAGTCAGAGACTACAAATGATGTAATGAAGTATGTACAGTTAAGTGTTTCTTGAAATCACATTCATTGTAATGTAAGCATTACATTTTCCATTCTTCATCTATCCATCCAGTATCTTATACAAGCAAAACAATTTGGAGCTGGGTTTGTGATAGAAGACTAAAAAGGACTTAGATGAAATGAAGAAAGTCCCTTTTAGCCAAATGGCTCATCTTCCCCAGCACAACATCCTTAAGAGATGTATTTGGCAGTGAAGAAAGACACCCCATTTATTTCTTCATGGTCAAATTACTATTTCTCTGTGCACAGTGAAAGGAGCTGCACTTTCTCTTGGAGTAGGAAAAAACAGCAATTTCTAATGGGTATAATATAGGCAAGTCTTGCAAAAAGATGTTGACACCTTCCTTAAGAATGTTTCTGAATAGGATGCGCTTTTTCTTCTCTGATTTGTATTAAAAGCTGGACCAGAAAGAACAAGATTTGCACTGTATCTGCACAAGCTATGTGTTGTCAAAGGTGCATGTGCTGTCTCGTTCATACACATGCACATACAGTATGCACATACCCACAGATCACAGGTGTTAGGAATCTTTATTAAGGCTTCCAAACCTGAATTACTATTCCCCTTCACCAACATCAGCACACCTCCAATGAGTTCAACAGGCTACTCAAGAGAGTCAGAGCCAGTCCACGGCATGAAGGCAAGGCAAGTCCACTATGCAAGTTCATAAGGCAAAGGCAAATCCAGAGTTCAAGAGGCACGATCCAAAGTTCAAGGTACAGAATCCAGTCTGGGAGTCAAGGCAAGAATCACAATGGCTGAAGAACACACAGCAAGGAAACAGACATGTTCCCAGTGTTGTTTCATTCCACTTGCTGAGCTAAATAGCCACTTCCCAGTAGGGCCCATCAAGAGGGGCAGGGCTACCTCCTTGCAAGTAGCCTGATTGACCTTCATTGTACCTGCTTCTTCTCAGCCCTACATGGTCCAACATTTACTCAAAAGGAAACGTTAAAATCTTCCTGCTATTCTGACAAAAAACCATCCTGAACATAAATTTATTCTATTTACCCAGAAGGCCATTTCTCCCATATCAATCATAGAAACAACCAGTTCTTCTGTTACTGGATTTGCTTTCTGTTCTTCATCTGCATCTCTTTTCTTTTTTCTCTGATGGTGAAGTGTTGTGTTCCAGCTTCTTTTTTTTTTCAAAACAGTTCCACATTTAAATGCCAGGAATCCTCAACTATATCCCACATGCAATCTCTTCAGTGGGGACAAAGACTTTTGTTCTGGGATTAATTTGTTCATATATCTTCATTTTAGAGAGGCAGGCAAAGCAGGTTTGCTTTTAAAATATTTTTACTTATCAAAGGATTCTAAAGTTATTGAGGGTTAGAAAGATACCGTGTCTTTCTAGTCCTTTATAAGTATGCAGTGGTATTTTCTAATATCAGAATTGAAGATAATAAAAGTAGATTTAGTATTATGGAGTCACAGAAACAAAATCTTGCAATCCTGAATGTGCCCTCTCTGCACTTATCCTAAAAAGAACTAGAAAGGGTCCAATCTGAGATACTTTCTTAAATTCCTACTTTGAGCTCAGATTTTGTCTGACATTTTCCTTGGCTTTGACTCTTCCTTCACTTCCTCAAGGTGATTCTCACAGTCCATTACATCTGTCCAGATGGTGAATGCTTCCAAATGAGGCAGGCAAATGGGTACCCAGACCTTCATTGAGATATTGCAGCTCAATAAGGCAGCTGGATGTAGGATCCAGATTGTCAATAATACTCTCTGGATTAAAGATAGATCTTGAGATCACCTCATGTATTCCAGACAACTGTGTTGTTTTTTAAATTGATAGAAGCATGTTTTTTCAACCACTTGCAATTATAGGGAACTATGGATTTTATCCTGCTCCGAGCAATTAATGTAACCTTTTTAAAGAAGTTGAAGTTTGACCAATGCCTATCTTTTTTTAATCAACTTGGAGTTTAATTTCCTTTTTATTACCTCCTCAAGAATGAAAAACCTTCAGAACAGCAAGCTTTGTAATCTCTATTTAATGTTTAAACAGAACAGAAACTACATGCTTCCAACTTTAAGATTTTACAAAGTATTTTTGTAACGTACAGCAAAAGGATAACTATAGTGTTGTTTTTGTTGTTTTTTTAAATGCTAAGAACGTGTATGAAATTGATTTAAAGAAAGATGGGGAAACGAATTAAATATTCTCTGTGTGGGAAAGAATTTCTGTGTTTATAAGTTGCTGATAAGAAGGTTTTGAAAATTGATTACTAGAAAACAACAGATTGCTACTTAAAAGAAATTTATGATCTGTGGACTCAAGAACTGTGTGAACTGCTTAACCCTATTTTGCAACCAAAAAGTGTTGAAGAGAATCAAACATCTTCGAATAAAATTGAAAAAGATATTACAGAGGACCCTAAACCTATAGCCTACAAGAAAGAAAAGGAAATATTACATTTACAAATGGATCTGGAGTTCTATTAAAAAAACAACAGCAAAAGTGCAGTGTGTCAGGCGTGGAAAAACCAAGACCATATCAATTGATATCATATTTGACATGTGAAATTCTATTGCCCATTCAGGAATATTCTTCACTAACAGTTAGCATCTGCTAGAAGCACCAAATGCAAATTCCTTGTGTGTCCAATCACACTTGACCAATAAAGATAGAATATTCTATTCTATTCTATAAGGGTCAACAGAATTCATGGTGGTTAGCCTTAGTATGTTTGTGACTGCTTAGCAACTCTATGCTGATTCATCTTTCAACTTTGCCCCAGGCTCTGCCTCTCCTTCTCATACATGGTGTGAACTACTTATTTAAATTGAAGTCCAGAAGATGTACTAGAAAGGCTACATTGAAACTTCAAGAAGACTTTAACAAAGGTGACAAGGACTATGAAAGAAGAGACAAAGATAGCAGAAGAAAGCAGGCATTAGAACTTTATGTATGGGATCTAAAGACTGCCAGGAGGAAGAAGAAACAGTGCAAAACTGGTTTGTCTTCAATATCTAGGTTATTATTTTTACTATATAAATGTTATTCAAATAATAGGTAACTATCACTGTTGAAATGTTTAATTGGGTGTAATAGGTTGGTTTGTAATAACTATGTGGTTTGTATTTATATTAGTCCTTTTACTATATGAATATATTATTATTATTTGTGGTAATGTTGAATAGTTTTTAATTTTTATAATGTTTAATTGTTGAGATTAGATTTGATTATTAAAGAGTTAATTATAGGGGGAAATAACATTTTTAGGTAGAAAGTGGGATTATATATTTATGTTTGGCATTTTTGTTATATTTTTCTGAATTTTTGCTGACTAATAAAACAAACTGAGGGTTTAGAGATGAGTTTATAGAAAATAGGATGACATGGAATAAAGATGTATTTGGTTGTGCTTTAAGAGACAGTGATAAATTATTAATCTTGAATTCATTTGCTGGTGATTAAGGGGGAATTTTCTTATATATATATTTTTACCCTATCACTTCTTTTCTCGGGGTGGGGGGGGGAGAGAGGTGTCATTAATTTTTTATCTGTTTGATATAATGCTTAATAAAATTATTGAAAGCAAATATGTCCAGATGAGTCAGCTGGGCTTCCCCATAAGTTATGGAGAATAAAATGAATGTGTTCTGGACCTTCCTGGCCAAAGTTTAGAAATCCAGATTTAAAGCTTGTTGCCAGAGGGGTGAAGTAAAACTTTCAGAGAAACAAATATTAATTCAATATATCTTACTATCTCAGCATGGAGTCAACCTGCTAAATGCTTTTCAGGATCCATGTAAAATATATGAGTTTACTTTTTAAAGAGCATTCTGATCTAAGACATAATTCTTCAGTATATGACTTACAAATGACAAATGCAAAGAAAGCATTGCTAGGGGTTAGCAAATCTCATCAGTTTTGATTCATAAATAGGACGGGTCTTTCCAAGCCTATTTATTCAACATCTTTTTTAAAAAACCTATGTCTAGGGAAATTTTTCCAGCATAAGATCTTATCTGTATTTCTTAAGCTTATAAAATGGTAACTGAATAAGAAAAATCAGAAGCTGAAGAGTGATAAAATTTTAAGAATGTCTCCATGTACCTGCATACAGTAAGCTTCTGAACACTCAAGACTGTTTATTATTTTGTTTTTACTTCTCTTGACAATCTTCATTGAAAACAATTAGAACTTATGGAGGGCATGCAATACTTGCTAAGCTTTTGATCTGCCAATTCCCATCCCTTCTAACTAGTCTCCTAAGTAAAAAAAAATAAGTTTTAAAAAGGAAGGGAAGGAGGGAGCCTTGTAAAAGAGAAGACTTGAGATTGAGCCAATACTAGCTCTGCTGAAATTAAAAGTACGTCAGTTCTTAAAGTCTCAGAAGTGTTTTGATCATTTCAATTCTCCCCACTCTTCTGAATGTGTCATTATGACACAGTAAAACTCTATGGAGGAGGTAATTGTATTAGTACAACTGTTTTTGTCAACAACCTGTCTTCTGTGGGATGCTTTTTCCCCTTCTGGTGCTGAACCTGCAGCGTAAGAAGCTTGTAGTTGCTCTGTAAGGATGTTGAATATCTGAGATGATATGGTTTGATACTTACGTTTTATTGCCTTAAACATTACTCACCATAATCTGAAGGTGGAGAAGCAGATTGTATTTTATAATACCTTTTAACATAAAGTTTCCCTCATCTAAAGATTGTCCTATGTTTGATGACTTGTCTTGAAGGGATTTTCAAAGACCCTCCATAGTCTTTTTCACAATAAGTGAAAAACAGAATGATAATCACAAATGTGACCATTATAAAACAAAGGCCAGATAAAGACAGACCTTCTTATGAGTTTGCCTCAGTTGTCCATTCCTGTCTGAATGATGAAGTCAAATACACTTCTTGAATCAATTGCCTCTCAAATGTTTGGTGACTTCGAGTGTGTCAAGAATCAAACACAGGTCAACAGATGCATTATCAATTGCAATTTGATTACTTATATGATATTAATTAATTCAACATCTTCATACAAACTGTCTGTGAAAATAGGATTTGGGTTTTATAAAGAGTTGATCTCCTGATGACACCAGGACTAGGCTAAAATAGGCCAAGAATACCCAAATGTAATTAAACAATATATTGAAACAGTTCATTTTTATTCAAATGTTCAAATTCAGTTGTTACAATTAAGTAAAAGCAGGATCCCTTGTTTCTTGTCTTCTATCTTTCTCAGTCAAATATCTTACCCTTTGAGCATAATATGGGGAAACTACTTTCAAAACTGTGTATTGAATACAATGGCATTCAAAAATACATGAATTAGGAAAAATGCACACGAAAAAATATGGCTGGGGGATTTTGTTAAAAGAAGAATCTTTAAATGGTATCTAAATATGACTTTTTAAAAAAGGAAAATTGAGAAAGAAAGAGTAGATTTGTCCAGTGCTACATAAAACCATGCATGTTTTATAATGCTAAAAAGGAGAGGAAAAAAGTGTTAAAACAATCCTAGATCCTAATTTCTTTAATCTTTTGTGAAGGAGGATCATAACTGATAATAAAGTTTGACATTTTAATACATCACGTCTATTTCAAAAGTTTAATGTATGCAGTACCAAAGACAGACCTTAAGAATTTCTGTCACATCTTCCAAATATATACATTTATTTATATGTATATATCACAATCCAAAAAGTTTTTTAAAGATCACTCATCCCTTTTCTTTTGCCACCCTAGGCCTTTACCAATTAGTAAAGTTCTGGTATATAATCCACCCTTTTTATGTAAGCAGAATGGTTCACTATCAGAACTTTCTTCAAAGGGGTTATAGCTTTCAATATTCACATAGATAAGATGAACGAGTGAGTGAAGCAATTTTTGAAGAGATTCACATGCTGTTGCTTGAGGCTTGTCAAATCAGGTACTTTGCTACAGTTTTCCCAATGAAGTGAGTGCTAGTAGCTGTGCAGGCATCACCATAGGCAACCTACCTAATTACAATATAAAAGTGCCAAAAAATATTAAGGGACCAATATGTGGTGCCATTTTTAAATGTGACTCCCATCATTTCTCGAGGGACCTCAAGAGAAACACATTTGATTAGAAAGATAAGATTACCCTAATAAACCAAAATAAAGTGGAAATTCAAACCTGGACATTCCAACTTCAAAACCATGACTTTTGTACATTTCATGATATCAAAGCAAAAGCTTTGAATTCAGTCTTCACAGTTGTAAGAGAATTTTACAGGTCCATTTGTTTTGCATAAAATGCTATCCATTCATGAACCTAAAACAACAGAGGTCACAATTTCTGTCAGCTCTGCTCATGAAAAAAAAAATCCATGTATAATCATCAATAGCTTCTTTGAACACAAAACTGAGTCACCCTAAAACACAATGTCAGTTTGCCATGAAACAAGTACTATGATAAAAGTAAACTGACCTGCGATGAACTAATGATGCTTCTGCAGCTCTGAGGGAGTGGCTTCTCCAAGCAGCACTCTGATTAAGGGAAAAGAACTAACACTGAGAGTTAACAGCATCTGGATCTAGTCTTTTAAGACAAAGGAGACCTCATGTGCTTCTGTCAGGAAAAGCCAAAATGAACATGAGCTTTCTGAAATTCTCTTCCTGTTTCCTAACAGACTAGAGAAAAAGTCAGATGCAACATCAAAACAGAGCTTGTTTTGAGAAGAGCTTAATAGGTAGTCCTCAACTTACAACAGTTCATTTAGTGACTGTTCAAAGTTACAACATAACTGAAAAAAGTACCTTAAGACCATTTTTCACATTTACAGCCGATGCAGCATCCCCACGGTCATGTGATCAAAATTTGGATGCTTGGCAACTGGTTCATATTTATGACGGTTGCAGTGTCCCAGGGTCATATGATCCCCTTTTGCAACCTTCTGACAAGCAAAGTGAATGGGGGAAGACAGATTCACTTAACAACCGGGTTGCTAACTTAACAATTGCAGAGATTCACTTAACAACTGGGGCAAGAAAGGTCGTAAAATGGGGGAAATTCACTTAACAACTGTCTCGCTTAGCAACATAAATTTTGGGCTCAATTGTGGTCATAGGTCGAGGACTACCTGTACGCCAGAGGGAAATATGAGACAATAAATTTCAACAGAAAAATTTCCAAACATACTTTTAAATAAAAATTATGACTATCAAATTCAATTTAGTAATCCTTTCACTAGCTTAAAGAAATATTCCATTCTTTATTTCATTTTAACAAAATAATTTTGAAGAGCAAAGGCTATACAACCATCCCTATTTGGGAACTGGTCAGCTATATCAGTTTTTGGTATTTCTTTTTCTCTTCTTATGGGCCACCAAATCCAAATTGAGTCACAGCAACTTACATACATACATAAATAGTATATATAAATAAAAATTCCACATCAACATATTGTTTTCAATAACTTCAATTAAATCCCAAATGGTATTTTGAGCATCTGAAATGCTAGCACTTTAAGATTTCAAGCATATTTTGCATGGGTTAGCAAGCCTAGCATAGCATTAACCTCCTATGTCATTGGAGATTCCTGGGCCTAGAAATATTTGTAGAATCTATGACTTGAAGATTACTTGGACACAGTATTGTTGACAAACTTCAAAGAAAGAAGGTGGGAAGGCACCTTACAAGTTACCAGATTCAGAAACAAAAACATGGGGGCACATGCACTCAGGAATGCTGCTGATATTTATGGTAAGATAGATACTGGATTTTTTACAAATTCAAATAAATGCACCCAGTCTTTGCAAGAAATCTATCCACTGACCTGATTCCAGTGGAAATATTGGACTAGAACAAATACATAGTGGAAAATGGATAGAATGTATGAAGCATTATGTAACAAGTGTATTAAGATATTTTGACCTTTAACTATACAAACATATACATATACATGAATTAATTTTCTCTTTAGCAAACAATCCATATTTATTTTAAAAAATGAAGATGAACTAGCATGTGAAATACACTTCTAAGATCTCTTTTATTTAAATACACAAGCATTTTAGCAGCAGGATTAACCTTGGCAATTTTCATAATATCTACAATTGCTTAAAGTAAATTATCCAACTAACTATAATGCATAAAGAATTAGAAACAAATTTAATTGACCTTGGTACACCAGTTATATATAATACCTACAGTTTTATAAACAAAACCCTATCAATTTCTGACAAGTGCAAAATGCAGTTAGTTATTAAAAATAACCTCATCACTTAGTCATTACATATTTTGGCTTCTTATTTTCTTTTCTCCTTTCACAAATTTTTATGACAATAAAAAGCAATCTTAGACAAATACAAGTGGATTCAAAGAAATTAGTTGCTTGCCTGAATGATGCCTGTTAGATACAATAAATAAAAGACAGAAATTTCACACAATTCTCTGCTCTGAGTGTAATACTATCAGTGGATGCCCTTACAGAGTTTGGGAATTCACACTGCTTTAGAACACTTATCAGCACTACTCTGAAACTAGACTTCTCTTACAGGCTTCAGAATAACAACAACAACAACAAGTATAGAAGTTCAAGGTATATTGGTCCTTTTTTTATAGAGCTGCCACACTTTGGCACTGGCAATTGTTACATTGTAGGACTTACATTTTGAAGAGTGGGATTCTTCTAAGATTTCTTCTTGTTTTTGTGTAAGCCACTATGGGCACTGGCTTTTTGTGTATTTTTGCTTGCAAGTCCTTGGGTTAAAGACTTCTCTATCTCAATTTTCTTCTCTTGATTATCTGTGCGTTTTGCAGCCAGTCTTGGAGACAATGATCCAACTCCACTCTGAATCTTAAAAAGACAATAAAAACAAGATACGTTGAATGTAACATGAGGAGAAAACATTTAGCCGAAGTACGTAGTTTCTCTCTTACTGCTGAAACAATATTTCATTGGTAAGATTTTGAAGGTGGTTACATTAAAAAAGAACAGAGATGTAGCTATCTCTCAAAATAACTGCAAATCAGATAAGCTAAAAAGTGGATTGGCAGAAAAATCTGCTCAGCAAAGCTATAACCCTTGACACTCTGAGAGTACACTGAAAGCTTCTGCACTGGAGACAAATTCCTTGTGTGTCTAACCACACTTGGCCAAATAAAATATTCAATTCAATTCAATCCTTCAGAGCTAGAATAGCTAAGCCACTTTTACAAGTCCTAAGACACATAACAAAGGGTGAGATACTTTCAACCTACTGCTTTAGAGTTCTTTTTTACTCAAATGGACTATGATATCAGTAAAAAACCTTTCTGGTTCAGCATATCAACATGTCCTGAAAATCTGTGGGACTAAACTGGACTTTCATCTACATTTACCTCACCTGGAAAAAAAATGGATTCATGAAAACATTCCAATTTCTGTGATAGCAGCATTTTTCTTATCAACTCTAGTAACATAGAGCATCATATATGATCCTAGCCTAGTGCAAGTGCTTACAGTTGGGCTGCTACATAACTAAACTGATCATAGGGTAAATATGCTTACACTGCAGGTTGATTTGACAGTTGAACTCTTCTTTCTGTAAGTCCCATTTGGTAAAACATTGATATGACTTTTTTTCTTGTTAGTCTGGAGGAAAAAATAAAGGACAAACTGATTTTAAGGAAATATCAGGTGCAAATATAAAGAGAGTTATTGAGCTGACTAACCCAGCTCTTGCTTAGCTGCTTCATTTAAGCTGACAAATATTTTAAGTTTACTTGTTTTGTTGGTGTTGAGGGTTTGCTGCTCCCACTCTCTGGTTCTATTTCTATATTGGGGTCTGAATTGCCATTGCTGCTAACGGAGCTATCTTGTTCTCCACGAATTTCTTCCAGTTGTGAGGCAGGTGATGCACCATTTAGTCCATCTTCAAAAACTGCTACTGTTGTAGTGCTGCTACCGCTGCTGTTCCACTTCTTCATTAACTCAAGGACATTAAATGGCCTTTGAACAATGTCTGTTTCACCCTGAACAATAACAACCAATTTAAGGGGTTTTTTAGGTGAAATGAACAAAATAGATGAACGACTACTGTGCTATGCTGCTCTAAATAGAAATTATATTTCTTTAATAAACCAATGATGAGAATGAGAGTAAGCCAAATAAATGAAGTTTTTTCTTTTTTAGGGGGGGAGGGAGGCA
>JANHZT010005469.1:0-14296 GCA_032468215.1 Stegonotus admiraltiensis
AGGAATTCTGGGAGTTGAAGTCCACAAGGTGTAAAAGAGCCAAGTTTGCCTACCCCTGAGCTAGGGTATTTTGAAAGAGAGAGTGTGTGTGTAGACAACAACCAATACAGACTATTTTGTGTTTAATATAAATGCATTATTATTGTCTTATGAATATCGCTGATATAGATTTCTTACTCTATAGGATGAACTTGCTTGACATAATGCCCTTATGTTGGGACTATAATTCCCCAAATCTCCACTTATGAGAATTTGTCATAGAAAATGCTATACCAACTTTTCAAGCCTCAGAAGAAGGGAGTCTGCAGCCTTCCAGATACTACTGTATGGCCTAGAAGCTGAAGCTATTGCAAGACAAAAGTTCAACAACATTTGAAATCTAGCAGATTCTTCACTCCTGGCAGTGATTCTCTTAGATGAGTCCACTCTAATTTCCCCTCCATCACAATAACTAAATCTATCAATTAACTTTTGAGCAAACAAGTTTTATTTAAATTCTTCACACTTCTGTAACCTGGTAAGAAACAGTGCAGAGAAGATCTTTTTCTACATGTGAACCTAAACCGAACCAAAATCTAATTTCCCTTTTTAAAAAATCAGAACTAAGCCCCACAGCATTAGAATAAATAGTTTAATAAAAGAACCTCAGGGAACTCTTTTGGAAAGCAATAAGAAAACCTTTTTTTCTTCTCTAAGGCAAAATAAGTCAAATTATTTTGCCATCTACTTCATCTAAAATAGAAGTGAATAACCCTTTTTAAAGCCTTGGGCCACAATTAGTATTTGTGAGGAGCAACTAAGGGCTGCAAAACAAATGACAGTAGTGGTGAGTTTCATTTTTACCCATACTATGCCATTTTAATGCATACCCTGCAATCTTCAATTTGTCCCCTCAAAATGGTAGGCAATTATGCTATCAGTTTCAGATAATGATGGTCAGAAGGAAGTCTGAGAGCTGCAAAAATGGGACTTTACAAATATAGATAAATCAAGTCTGATCAGACAGACTTGATTTTTATTCCAAACTCAACCTTTACAACTTCTCGTAAAAGTCTGAGCCAAGATAGAACTTAACTTTTTTAAGATAAAAGAAAGGGATCTAATGGAATAAGGTTAATTATTTATAATGATAAAATAATTGTTAATTAACCCTATCACAGCCATTACCATGTAGGCTTTTTGAAAATTGTAATAACATTTCCAATGAATAGGATTTATTTTTGACATAAAAAGCTTTGGCTAATTCAGATTATAACTTCAAACTACCTTTCAGGGCATTCAGGACTCAGAAAATCAAGGAAAGTTTACTGGTCCCTACCTGGGTTCTTTTAATCAAAGAACTTCATTTCAATAAAAACAGTGTTTATTTAATGATTTACCTTGATAGATAAAACCCAAAGTTTGGCAGGTCTTTATTCCATTTCTACTTACTGTAAAGCAATTGAAAGTTTATGGGAAAAGAGATAAAAGCCATCCTTGTTGTGTGTTAATATTAGAACTGTATCATCTTTGGCCAAGCAAATTTAATTCAGACAGTTTTAAAACTTTTTATTTTATCAACTCAAGCAGGTTTTTGCAATTTAATTATGCATTGTAAAAAAACCAAACTCCTTTCAAATCAGTTCAAGCTATGTCCTGCTCAGCTTCCCAGGTGATACAGACCATAAATATGAGAACTCCTGTGAGACTCAGATATGATTAAGAAGATAAGAAAGGTATAGCCTATATAATCATCACCAGCATCTCTCTCCCAATTTATTCAAAAGAAAATTGTTCTCCCCCTGCAAAAGAAATGAGATCACAGTCACAGCTGTTTTCTCTCCAAACCAGAAAGCTTTAGGTTAACCATGCATAATCCTTTAAAGATGATAATAAGGTGACAAGCTAAGGTCACATGGCCTACACTTGGCCTTTGAACAAGAGTGATTTCACTCCTTAAAAGAAACAGAGACACCAACAACTACAGGTGATTTAAATCCAATTAGTTTCCTATCTGTGCCTTTGAAGTTCTGACAGGGGTAGACAGACTTCAGGCTTGGCAGTTATACTTTATTTTCCTCTAGGGCCCCAAAACATATGAAACACAGGCTCATAGAAATATACTCAGAATTCAGGAAAAAAAATGTCTTCCTGAGCGTATTTCAGCAGTGGTATTTATTTGCCAGCAGTACCAGTTCACAAAATATTCGACTTTGGGTTCCCCCTCCAAGGAGTAGGTTTGTTTGGTTTTTTTTTTTAAAAAGAGCATTTTAAATTGAGGTCAAAAAGGAATAGTTTGTATTTGTTGTTATAATTAGACAACTGAGAACCAGCACCCTCTACTGATCTAACCTTATCGAAAGATTTCCCAAAAGATCTCAAATCTTTTTTTTTTTGCTTTCATTTGTGGGAGAGGGGGAAAAAAAGCTTTTTGAAGCTGCTGTCCCTATTTAAGAAATGTAGAATGGCTTCATAAAGTAAAGCTTGCAAGAAGATCTTGGGATGTAAAACCTAAGTAACGTTGGGTCTTTTTCTGCCACCATTGCGTAAAAGTCAACCCCTCACCTTGGAAGAAGCATCCCGGCGATTTTGAGACCCCTCCCCCTCCCCCTCGGTCCATTCTTCCCCTCAGGGTTGTTGTTGTTTTTTCGGGGGGGGGATCTTTCCCCTTCTTCTCCCTCCCTCCCTCTTCACTCCCCCTTTCCCCGACTAGGTCTCAAAACTCACTGCGGAGCAACGGGCTGGTCTCCTTGATCACGTACTTGCCCTGCACCTCGCCCGGTTTGGAGAGGTCGGCGCGCGTTTTCTTCCGGGACAGCATCCCCTTCTCCGCCGCCGCCGCCCCCTTCACAGCCGCCGGAGGAGCCACCAACGCCGCCGTCCCCGGGCGACACTTTCTCCGTCAGGATCCATCGCCGCCCTCCGCCTTTTTTGCCCCCCTCCCTCCCCACAACACCCCACCTCACCTCAGACCGGCCAAGCGCGCGCAACACGTCTCCCTGTCCCGAGCGCGAGCGCGAGCGGGAGGAGGAGGAGGAGGGAGGGGGAAGGAAAAGAAGAGTCGGATGGGTGGGACAAGAGTTCTCTCAAGGAGGCGCGGGGCCGCGCACCCGCCCCGCGCTCCTTTTCCCTCTTCCACTCGCAAGCTCCCCGACTAAACTTTCCGTTCCCGCCCACAGCCGGAGCTCTGAAGGAACAGCGGCTGCTCCCCGCGCAAGGAACAATGGGAAGGCAAGCGCCGGGGAGCGTTGATAGCTGAGGAGGAGGAGGGAGGGGGAAGAGCAGCTGGCAATTGTGGAGGGCGTGTCCGGCTGAGTCAGTCTGGCGTAAACTAGGAACCAGGCTATAGAGAGCGTAAATTCTAGCATGAAGCCACTGAGGCCAGTCACGCTCTCCCAGCCCTAGGAAAGGAGACAATGGCAAACCACTCGCGGGCGGGGGAAAAAAAGAACACCCCAGAACAAAACAAAACCTGGCGGTTGGGAGTGCGCCACCTCATGGCTTGGAGGGGAAAGGGCTTTATACTTCCTCGTGTTAAGCTTGGAGTTCCCTGGCAGTTGGAAGCAGCTGTTGCTGAAAAGGTCCTTCCCTCAGGTGTGACAGTTTGCGCAAACTGCAGTCGGAGGTCAGGACGGCTCCAGTCCTGTTAGCCTTTCCTAAAGCTTTTTCCTAAAAGTTTTCCTAAGATTTGTCTTTATGTTCCCAAGCCTGGGGCGCTGAGTGTGCGAAGGGCCCCGTTTCCTGGCTTGTATTGCCAACTGGGCAAGTATCTTGCTCTTGTGTATTGTGTAAGTGGGAAGTTTTTTAAAGTGTTTTTATTGGTTTCACTTTTTACTGTTTTAAAAAAGTTTTAAAAAATATTTTGATATATTTTTTCTGAATTGTAAACCGCTCAGAATCGTTGACTGAGATGGGCGTCAGTAGAAATGGAATAAATAAATAAAATATCTTTGTAATTTTAATCTGTGACATGATTGGAGGACAACATTATAGCCAAGAAAACTGGACACGTTTAGCTCTCTCTGTGTACATGGCTGAGACCAACAGCAAGACCCAGGGTTGTAAGTTACACTGGTAAGATTTGGGCTTTTTGAAATGAGATTTTGATACTGCTGGTGGGCAAAAACATACGGTAAATTAAAATGATACAGATGTGTTCATGTAATTTACTAAGCTTGTGGGACTCTTTACTACTACTGAATTCTGGGGTGGTGGTGATGAAGAGGCATCTTGAGGAACATTGCTACTCCTGGCCTATAGTAATTTTCAACTTGTAGAGAAATTAATGGGGACATCCTGTGTAAAGTCAATCACTTTATGGTAAGGAGGGAATAGAAATTTCTAGATACCTCTGGTTCTGGAGTACTATAATTTATTATCAAATTAAAACTGATTTAAAGAAGTGGTTAAACCTGTTTCATGGGACATGTTGCATTATACCCTAGCTGAAGTCTTAAAGGGCAAAATTCTTCCAGTTATCCCAAGGGAGTGCCAAGACTTGGCTTTGCCATTCAATTGGGTATATAGATGACACTATGCAGTGATATGGTAATGCTTATTGATGGCTGTGTTATTTGTTATATATTCTGCTTTCGCAGCTGATCAACACTCTCAGCCCAATCTTTATCCATATTATTCCAAAGCCTTTTTATGTGCAAACAAAACAATCTGATTCTGAATTCATTTTATGGCTTTGCACAATACATTCTAGTGTAAAATACTTGGGTTGCCAAATGAGTTGTCCAAAATTAAATTTAGGCATTTACTGAATAAACCATAATTGATTAGGTTCCCAAGTCAAGCCATAAACTTACTTACAAGCCATAAATTTACTAACTACAGTGCCTGGGTGCACAACACCATACACTAAACTGCAAGCAAACAAATTATATTATGATAATATGTAGTGTTAATTTGCCCAAGTGATTTTAACAACATATGCAGGCATATTTGTGAGCAGGACCATTGGAAGTTATGCATTTGCTTTACTGTCTAGTGTTTGTCCATATACTTCCCCCAATTAACTCAAATAACTCAGTTTGCTGGGTTCTCATGCATACTAAGACAAATCAATAGATTTTGCATTACATGCTAGATTAAATGTCTAGTTTGTAATTTATTTGCTGTATTCATACACCACATTCAAGCAGGTATGGCGTATGGGTTTTAATGCCTTGGCAAGACTGCTGTTCTGTTGCCATGAGCCAGTATATAGAATGAGTAAAAAGAGCGAAATGCCCAATTTTTATCTTGAAGTGAAGGTGTGAAATCGTAAGGGCTGAGCTGTTGTGATGAGATTTGAGATTGGAGTCCCATTGATTGGCCTGGTATATAAATGTTGGGGACCAGAGCTCTGGGAGAGGCACCACCCTTCTCAGTTGCTTGGGGGAATATACTGCTGGCCTGAATAAAAATTGGAGAGAAAAGAAAAAGTCACTGCATTAATGGCTGGAGAGAAAAATTGGAAAGAGAAATTAACTGTGCAGAGTTGTTGGTTCCTGGTTGGAGAAGAAAGGTCCAGGAGTGGCTTTCCTGAAAAAAGGGAAATGAAAATGGAGAGACAGAAGCTCTAGCCAAGATGAGAAGGAGGAACCCAATTGAGTGTAGGCATTAACTTCACCCAAGACCCAAAAGGGGAAGGATTGGTTGTTGGTGGCAAAGTCCTGTCCTCTGGGAAAGGACTGGGCAGAAGATCCTGAGAGGTTTTTCCCTCTGTGGAAGAGCCAGCATTCAGCTAAGCGTTTTCATGAGGTCAAATTGTGCTGAGCATCGGACAGTAAAATTCCAGCTACATTATCCCCCCCCCCCACTCACTCTCTTGTTAAGTCCTCAAATTGGGGAGGGAGTTGGAGTGAAAATGGGAGGAAAACAAGACTGTTAGCAGGAGAGCTAGAGGGAGAGAGTCTGTGGGTGGGAGACTTAGGAAGAAACCTGATACTGGGTGAACAGGGGCTGTGTTATAAATACTAGTCATATATAGCTTCACTATAAATAGTAAAAAAAAAGCATAAAAGCCTCTATGATCTAGTTTTTTGTGTCAATTGCCATTCTTGCCAAAATATAACATATCTCCAGTTATGACAGCAAATCTGTTACAACATAGCAGCTACATTCAAATTTGTTAAAACTTGATTGATATTTGTTTGTTTTTGGGAGGCTTACTTGGTTATTTGAACTCAGATCATTTGCTTACTCTATAGTATACACTGTAATGTACAGTGCATTGTTCAAGCCCAGAAAAATGGGTTAATACTTAAGTTAAATGTATTATGTGAACCCAGCCAGGGTTTAGCTGTCTCCCAGCTAAGGCTGATGCTGTAATACAGTGTTTCTCAACCTCAGCAGTTTTAAGATGTGTCGAAGTCAACTCCCAGTGTTCCCCAGCCAACAACATGTTAACATTGCCAAGTTTTAAAAAAAAACAGCTATAATGCCTGTACTCCTTGCATTTTTGTTCCCATCTTGGAGCAGAGGTCAAAAAAAGGCAAGAGCTCCAGGGGTGGAAGTGTTGATTCAACATAAATCCCTGAAGAAGGAAATGGCAAGCTATTTCCATATTGTCAAGAAAACTATACAGACGCATCCATGAATTCATTAGGAGATGAGCTGAACTCGCAGGAGACTATACTTTGCAGTGCCAGATTGATGCCTGTAATGCAGGGTGCAGCCTGCATGCATATCTTGACTATGCAGATATACCCAAGAAAGAGGCCTTAACCAAGGGGGGGAATATAAATTCTGTGCATTGATGGCAGAAATAATGGGAGTAAAATAAAGCTGCTGCAAAATAGATCAACAATATAAGAACAAAGATTGATTTTATGTATTTAAAATACTTAATACTGTCCATCCTCCAGTTACTTTTAGGGCAATGTACAATAGAAACAAAATACTTATATCAAATACAAATCTGATAAAAGGCAACATTAACCTCAATTAACAAATCTGAGAGGCTGTAGAAGCTATAGAAATCCTATGATGCTGGTTGAGACACCATAGCAAGATAAGCTATCTGGCAAATAGAATGCCTTACCCCATTGCCTCAAATAACATAGCATTGGCATCAGTCATCTTTTTTGGAGGAGAGTTTTCAAGCCCACAGGATTATCCTTCCTTCACTTCAGAGTCTACTTTCAATTTATCCTCACAACAATCACTTTGTGAGGTAGATTAGATTAAGATACTGGGTGAACGCCCATGGATGGGAGTGATCATGGTGGAGTACGTTTCCATGCTTTCAGTCTAGCATTTTAACCACTCTACCACACTGCTTGCTTTAGATCAGGGCTCTCCAAATTTGGAAACTTTAAAACTTGTAGACTTCAACTCCCAGAACACCTCAGCCAGTATAGTATAGTTGACCAGGGAATTCTGAGAGTTGAAATCTACAGGTCTTAAAGTTGCCAAGTTTGGAGATCCTTGCTTTAGTTGTGGAGTGAGAAATTTCCATACAAAAAAAAGTGAAAGAAGAGCTCATTTTAGTTGAGTCAGGTTTTCTTCAGCCCCATGCAAAATGAAATTAATGGCTCTGTTTGGCTGACAAATTTACCATGTTTATCACCTATTTTTTTGTGCACGTACAGCCCTTTGGGAACTATTATTCAAAGTTCAGAGAAGTGGGAGACACCATTACTCAACCTGATGCTCTCAAAATACATTGTAAGTGCAACTCCCAGCATTCTCGGATACCATGCTAAGAATCTAAAGGATCTTAAAACATCTGGACTGCATCCAGTTGAGGAAAGTTGCCTAAGGGCAGGAGTCAGACTCCTGAACTGCTTTTTTGTAGCTCCTTCTGTATACTCATCTCTAATCACAATTTCTGGAAATTGCTGGCATGGTTTTCAATTATTTTGAGATGGGAAAGAATCAGAAGGGGTAGTGCAAGCCCTGAAGTGAGTGTAAGATAGTTAAATATTATTTAAAATAATAATTACAACATTCTCTATCCCATTCGCCACAACCTCTCCCAGGAAATTCTGGTCCCATCCACAAAAAAACCTGTCCATTCTAGCCAGTACTAAATAATTACAAAGTTTGGTTAGTCTTTCCACATGTGTTCTTTACAAAAAAGCAAGTGCATCAAAATTGCTCTGATGGAGATCCCTGGCCTTTTTCTGATGCTAATGATCATTATTTGGTACACTAGAAGGAATTAGGTTTCCCTCTGCAGAATTCTGGATGAGTCTATTAACAGAGGTGGCATGCTTTGCATGTAGAAGCAGCTACAAACAGGATAAGGCACAATTGGCTAATTAAATGTTCTGGAGATATTTTGGTCTACAACATGTTTTAGCCTTAGCCTCACTGGTTGCATTCTTTATTCAGGTTATAATTGGTAGTGTGGTAAAAACAGGTCACGCATTCAGTGTAGCTGTAGCATGGAGAAAGCAACTATTGTTTTTCCATTGCTGAGAGACAATGATTGGATGATTAAGAATCCATATATATAAATATAAACTCTGACTACAATAAATCATAGTAAATCCAGAATGTCAAATATCAAATTGATCTTTAAAATAAAGTCATGAAATTTAAAATGAACCAGCCAAATAATTAGGCAGTCCAAAATTCATTGCTAGTTACTTCTGGTTTCAAACAGAAGCACTCTCTTTAAGAATGCAATCTTCTTTCTTCAAATGTACATATGAGAAATTTGGGTTCCTGAAAATGTTAGTAAAACTACAAACAGTATTCAGATTTAGTATCTGAAGGTCAGCTACTTCTCAGCCATGATGTTTATAATCCTTAATAATCATATGAAGCTTTGCTGCTGTATATACAGACTATTGGAATTTAAGATTCTTAAGAGGAATGTTCTGCATGCAAAGAATGTTCTACTACGACCAACTAATAGCTTGTCCTGCAAATCAAGATATTTTCCTGTCCTCTGCAGCCATTAACACAGCAGTGTGGATGCTAACAGTAGAAACCATTGGTGCCAGTTAGCATCAGAATTTTGGAATTGTTCAGTTCTTTGTTTTCTCATCAGTTTGCATACCATATAGCCCTATGTCACAACTTTTCTATAGTCCTTGACTTAGTGACCACAAATAGGACCAGAATTTCCATTGTTAAGAAGGGCAGTTGTTGAGTGAGTTGTGCCTGATTTTACAACTTTTTTGCCACAGTCGTTTAAGCAGATTACTGCAATTGTTAAATGAGTTTGACTTCTCCCATTGACTTTGTTGGAAGCCAGCTGGGATGATTACAAAGGACAATCACATGACCCTGGGATACTGCAACCATCATAAATACATGCTGGTTGCCAAGCACCCAAATTTTGATCCTGTGACTGTTGGAATGTTGCAATGGTTGTAAGTGCAAGGAAGAGAAGAGAAGAATTGGAAGGGACCTTGGAAATCTTTTAGTCCAACCCCCTGCTTAGGCAGGAAACTCTATAGCATTTCCAATCCAATCTCTTCTTAAAAACTTCCAGTCTTTTCTCAGGGCCATTGTAACTTCAAACAGTTGTTAAAATGAATGGTTGCTAGCCGAGGATTGCCTGTACAATTATCCTTTTTCTGTCTTACTAATTAAGATGGTTTTCTTGAGGGTGGGACCGTTTGAGGGTGAAAAGACCTAGCTGTGGTTTCCCTTAAGAGTCAAGCTGCTTCTTCTGGTGTTCCTTTGATTTTTCTTCTTCCTTTCTGATGTCCATCTATTTTCTTAACCTTTCTTTTCTAGTGTTTGTCAGTTGAAAGAGCAGAGAGTTCCTAGTCTAACTATCCTAGAGACTGGCAAAAAGGGGATGTTTGTGCTTCCTTTGAATGGATCTGGGAAAACTGAGAGGATGTACACTTTTCCAACTTTCCTTCAAAGTATGGCTATAGTACCACTGTGTCTCACAGAGGGTGGAAGTTTCAGGGTATTTCTGCCATTTATATTCTGCTCTGGCCATTCAGGACAATGGATAGACATCTCATGAAAAGTGAATCAGTAGTATGGTGGGTGGATAATAGATGAAACCTCTTAGGCCATGGTACCTCCTCACATCATTCCAAACTAACATGCAAACCAAAAAAATATAAAGTAAGGCACTTGAGATTTATGCTTGGTGTATATCCACACACAGATGAGTTTTGTGTTTTTGAGAGGAGTAGTGAGATTTCTTTTGAGCACAGCCCCAAAGCTGCAGCTATCAAAATGCAGCATTAAAATAGATGAAATGTTCACCTTTCAATAAAGTGCATAATTCTGCATAAATAGGTAGTTAAGTTTAGGGTCTTTCCCCACCCCTGAAGTGCTTTCCACAGCTTTTGCGGACTATACCAGCATGAAATTTGCTATCCAATTGCCCATCCTTATCCAACCTGTATTGCCTTTGCTTCAAGTCATTTTGGTCATCCGACTTTCCCCTAAAGTAATAGGTAATACAGTAAGTCTATCAGATTGAACATGCATTGAGCTGCACCTAAAGTCAAAATAAGTAGGGAAATACTATTTTAACACTGATACAGCTAAACATGACTGAAAAAGTTTTACACATTGGCTGGGGATGAGATGAAGGTAATGCCTTGCAATAAATGGTCAAGACGTGTTTGCACTATAGTTAAATGCAAGTGGAGAAAGGCACTAAGATCCCAGCTGAGCTGATGATCCTACATTGGAGGTCAGATTTTTGATTATTCTGCCAAGATTGGCTATTTTTTCTTCTAGCAGATAGTTCTTCTTCTCCTCCATCTTCTGCCTCCGTTCTGTCATCTCCAGAGCTTTTAGCAGCTGAGCGTTTTCAACATAGAGATCCTTCACCATTTCATCAGCTTTTGTGTTTCTTACAAGCTGAAACATAGTTAAGAAATGGTACATTTGTTCCACATAGAGGACAAAACAAAGAAATAAATTATGCACTTTCCAGTTGTAGCTAAATTCAGTATTATTTTTTAAGCTGTCTCTGTGCAGTAGGGGTGTCAAAGTCATGTCCCGTGGGCCAGATACATCACGTGCTGGCCATGCCCACTACCAGTTTAGCGAAAGGGGGGGAAGTTGTGATACATCACATGATGTGTCATTGTGAGTTTGACACTCCTGTAAAGGGTCTTAGTCATCCTTTTGTATATTGTCTAAATACATTTAGTAGACAAATGATAAACAATAATAATACCAAAATATCTGAAAAGCATTTTGATACAATGGGAATGGGTAGAATCTGAATTTAACAGTAATAAACAGTTGCATTAATCTAAATAGTTTAGTCTAGTGCTTACGACCAGGCTAGAAACTGGGATGACCATGAGTTCTAATTCCGCCTTAGCCATGAAAGCTATTTAGGTGACCATGGGCCAGTCATTTTCATTCAGCCCAACTCACCTTATAGAATTGTTATTGTGAGGAAAATAGGAGGAGGAAAACATATTAAATATGTTTGCTACCTTGAGTTGATGGCATATAAATAAAATAAATATACAAAATTAATTATCATATTTTAACTATCCTAGATCCTTGGGAAGGATCCAATAGTCAAAAGTACTAAACTCTGTCAAAAATATTGGATTGATTATGTGTAAATAACAATAATGCTTTAGCTACTATTTTCTCCCCATAAAGCCATGTCTAAGTGTGCCATCTAGAATAAATTGCCAACAATTGATCATTCAGCACAATTAGAATGAAATAATTTGGGACTCATCCACTATGAAGCCTATTTATATCTACATAGGATTGGGATGAGGTATTTTGACATCAACCCCAAAAAGTCTCATTCTGCAGTTACACAATATAGTAAACCATGGTTTGCATAATCCCAGTTTATGCAAGTTTATTATCTAAACCACCACTACCTGCTTTTTTCAAATCATGCTAAGATAAAGATGCATTACTTTGTTGAGCTCAAGGGGTAGATTTGATCTTCTGATTAGCACATGTGGTGACTATACTCCAAAGAGTAGTAAATGAAGCCGGACAAAACCACACTTGATTTCATTTTGTTTAAAGGTGTTTTTGTCGGATTCAAATTACTATTTATAACAATTTTTGGAAGCTCTAGGGAAGAGAGCTTTGAGGGTTCAGAATCTGTCTGGAAAAATATGCATCTGTATGCTTGGCCATCCATTGATTTACAAACCATAGTGCTAGCTGGTTTCAAACAACACATTGCTAAATCTTATGGTTTAGTTTGAACCCAGCCTTAGATTGTAATGTTACCTCAAATCTTGTGTAAGGAATCCTCAGGTATCAGCTATGGCACATTGACTTAGAAACTACTTAGAATTCTCACCTGTTCTTTCAGCTGATTAACTTTATCTTGGAGAAGCTGTTTCACAAGCCTCAATTGTTGTTCAACATCCATCATGCGTTTCTCCATAGTCTGTAGTAGCTGCTCATATCCACCCTGTAATTATTATTATTTATTATTTATTAAATTTTTATACCACCCTTCTCCCGAAGGACTCAGGGTGGTGCACAGCCAAAAGTAAAAAACATATATATAAAATTTAAAAACAATTTAAATTGTAATGGAGCATGTGTGCATGAAATCAAAAATTTAAAAACAATTTAAATTGTAATGGAGCATGTGTGCATGAAATCAAAATTACAGTACTCTGAAGATCTTGGTGATTGGTTGTTCTTTTTTCAACATAAGCTTTACAGGGGAGAAAAAAATTTGAAAACAAAAGACTGAGAAATAGTTGGGTTATTTGTACAGATAAAAATGATATTCTGAAAGCAAAGAAGCCACAGACTTCTTATGTACATGTGATTCTCTATTTCAAATTTGCTTAGTTTATTAGATTTGATACAATCAAAAAAACTCTTGGCAGCTGACAAGATCGCTGTATATTAAAATGTCCACAATATAATATTAATGTGAAAAACCCTATATATAGAATATAAATACAATACATATAAAATACTAAAAACTATGTTTAAAATGAAAGCAGATGGTAGCAATCACTGCATTGATGTAGCTTTCCCCAGAACAGGAATGTTGCAATATAGTAGTTATCAAATAAATTCAGATCCAAGAAAAATGTTTAAAGGAATGGGCAGATTCCAGCCTCTTTCAAGATGGAAACGATCCATGCACACAAGGGAACTGCACAAAACTGAGCAGCAGGAGGGTTTTCCATAGAACTGAATGTGTGAAGGCTTTACAAATAATTCTTTGTGCTACCATTTTTCCAGGATGTACCAATCACGTGCTCTACTTTTCAATGTCTGGGAGAGGTGTTGAGAATCTGAAGATGAAACTAAAAAAGCTTAAAAGCCCAATTGGATCAGCCCAAAGTCTACTTCATCAGCATCTCAGTGAATCAGTAGTATGGTGGATGGATAATAGATGAAACCTTTTAAGCCATGGTGCCCCCTCAAACTTGAAGGTAGTAGCTATTCCCAATTGTCTATCTTGCTCCAGAGCTAAAAAAGGTATACAGAGCTAAAGTTAAGCTTGACTCTGCTGGTTTAAAGTTTTCTTGTCAACAATGTGTGGAGGATTTGCTGCTGCGTTTTCCTGACTTCATGGTCAAGTCTATGGCCTTAAATTTCCTGGTAGCCTCCCATACAAGTAGTATTAAATCTAACATTGTTTGGCTTTCCAGGAGCAACCACAGTTAAATAGGTGCTGTCAAAACTACACTGCTTCTAGAGATGTAGGGTGTGTGTTACTTGTCAGTTCCTAGCAATTAAAAACTCACAAGAAGTTAGGTCCAGATATAATAAAAAACATGTGTGCAATATATTAAATTTGGAGAAGAATTAAGTTTCAGAGTTGTTTTTTTGTAGTGTAGGTTATTGTGCAAACCCATCCTGCTTTGGTCAGATTGAAGTATTTTGTGAAATCAGAGTACAGTGTTCACTATTCATATCAAATGTGTTGTGGAAACATATCCAAGGTCATCTTAATTATATGGACACCATACCCTTCAAAGTCTTTGCAGAAACTGGGGGAGCGGAAGCAGCTGTACTTTTGCTTTTAGATGGGCTGAACAATTTCCATCTGTTTGATAGTAAATCCTTCAACTTTCTACTTAAAGCAACAATCTTCTTTCATTGATTTATGGAGAGTTGTGTTGGCCGGAAGAGTCTCCACAGTCTGTCATGTGAATTGAACACTTTTCTAATAGCAACTTCGTTTGAAGTGAAAAACTTTAGCAGAATTGGAAAGGAATTTATTTCAAGTAGTAGTTTGGGGTCTTGTGCTTCATTCACACACAATACATTAGAACCAAACTAGCTAACTATATTTCAATTTAGCATATTATGTAAAACCAGCCATTGTGGTTAGTTTGTAGATTCAGTATGGAGCTCTGGTGGCTCAACAGACTGGAAGTCTGTTATTAACATCTGCTGCTTGCAATTACTGCAAGTTCGAGTCCCA
>JANHZT010005469.1:14396-28011 GCA_032468215.1 Stegonotus admiraltiensis
CAGTCACAAAAGTCCAAGCCTTAAATCCAAGAGAGAGAGAGAGAGAGGGAGAGAGGGAGAGAGAGAGAGAGACTAGCATTGTTGATACTAATTGCAACCAGGGTTTCAGACTAGAGTATTCTACTCATAACTTTAGATGCTAGATAAAACATGGGACTTTCTGCATATAGAATATTTGCTCTATCACTGAGCATTGGTTTTGCCTTAATTCAGTGTTTTCCAGACTTGGCAGTTCTCTGATGTGTGACTTTGTCTCTCAGAAATTACTAAAATGACTATTAGTAAGAATTCTGGGAACTAAAATAGGCACATCTGGAAGTTGCCAAGGGAAGAAAATATTGCCTTAATTGAACTTCCATGGCAAAATGACTCAGCCTAATAAATACTCCAGCTTCATCAAGGAATGCATCCAAAACCCCTATTAATTAGCAAGACAAAAAGACAAGGAGATATTTAAAAATGTGTATTTTATTTATCCAGTTACAAGCCCCAAAGTTTTGCTCTTTCCTTGTTTAAAAAGTATTTATACATCTTGTACAAAATTTTGTATAAATAACCCAAAATTTCTTCTCCAAATCCAATATATAAAAAATTTAGTACCATTTTGTTTAAAAAATACTTACAGTATACAATTGATGGGGGAAAATAAGTTTTTCTCTTTCCAAACTCCTCTGGTTAAGCCATTTTTAAATAACATAAATAATGAAATTGACTTATAACAAAATTAAAACATTTAAAATAAAAAAGATGTGATTCTTTCTCTCTCCATTCCCCCTCATAAAAATAGATTCTGACACAAATAAATAAAGGATGGGGAAAAATACAAGACAGATTTTTTTTAAAAAAAAGATGATTTTAAATTAACAACAAATGCAATTTAATCCCTGGGTTTCTCAGCTTATGCCAGTTAGTGTGAGTAAGGAATGCGGTGCATTAGAAGCCAAGGGGTGTCAGAGATGACCAATCCGCCTGTACGTATCTGCATGCAATGATCGTTGCTCCGGAAGCAAAGCCTGGGGAAAGAAGGCAAGGAGGACACACTTGACCCGCAGGCCTTTGAAAACAGCACATCACACTTAAGCAGCACAAACTCTCAGTGCCATTTAAGCATCATATCAAGACAAACAAATACAAGAACTGCAAGGGGCTGTGAGATTAACTTGAGGAACTGATCAAGAAGAGCCATGGTGGCGCAATGATTAGAATGCAGAATTGCAGGCTAACTCTGACAACTGCCAGCAGTTTGATTCTCACTAGCTCAAGGTTAACCCAGCCTTCCATCCTTCCAAGGTTGGTAAAATGAGGACCCAGATTGTTGGGGGCAATATGCTGACTCTGTAAACCGCTTAGAGAGGGCTGAAAAGCACCATGAAGCGGTATATAAGCCTAAGTGCTATTAATATCAGATAAAAGAAATTGAGTCCAAAGCAGAAATGTAGTTTGAGAAAACATGTCAAACTTGACCCTCCCTAATTCTTTTATTGATAAGATGGATGTCAGCCCTTCAAGTAAGACCAGACTAGGAAACAAAAATTATGAATTCTACTACTTTTATTATACTGTTGCCTTAGCAGCCTCTTGCAAGTCTGAAAGCACGTCCCCACTCCCTGCCTTTACCCATAAGAGAACTTGGGGGTTCAAGTCTGAATTGTTTTCTCAAATTATATTTCTGCTTTGAACTCAAGTTTCTTTTATCTGACCATTGTCTTGGTTGCCGGCTCTTCCTTTTGTTCCTCAAAATTATTCTCACTGCCCATTGCAAAAACAAGGAAATCACACATACCCACGTAGGTCATGCATTGCAGACAGTAGTTCTTTAAAGATCCATAGCTCTTTAAAAAGAGCAAACACCATACAGCCAATGACTCTTATTTTCTGACATTGGGGTGAGGTTGATTGCCAATTCTAAGCCTTAGGCTAATACATCTCTTCCTCTCTTTGCATGATCACCCCATTCCTTATTTAGGTCAGTTTATTGTTACATCCAAACAGATCACGCTGATCATTTACACATGTTGTAATTTGCCTGCACTGCAAAACTAGAAACCCATTCAAATCTTGCTTTTCAGTTAAGGTTTAGAGGAAAATGTTAACCAAAGTATCTTATTTTAGATATAATAGTCATAATGGTTTATCTAAAAGATGGAATCAGGCAGAGAAAGGGAGGAAGAGGAGGAAGATGCAGCATAAATCTCAGATGAAATTCAACAGTTCAGTGTCAGCTATATGTTAAGCAAAAAGCCCTTATCCTACCTTCCAGTATTTCATACATAGAAGCTAGAATAAGGTTATATATTGACAATTGTCATAAATCAGAATTATTGCTGGATCCTCCATTTCTATTATGACATTTTATCTATGGTTACTTAATTTTAAGCCATGGATTAGTAGTGATATGCATTTTTATAACTAAATGGTACAATAAGCAGAATACAAGGAAGCCCCCGGTCCATTTTCTAGAATTGGATGTGCGGGAGAAACCTGTGGCCATATAAATGTTACTAAAGAATAATTCACATGCATTTTGACAAACTGGCAGGCTTGCTGGGGTCAGATTAGAATTGAAGTCCAATGTCTGAATGGCTACTGATTGTCAGAATTTTTCATTATAAAGGTGTAATCATTTTGGTGCAGAGATACTTTGCAAAATGAAAAGTTATCTTATGCAGATTGCCCTCATAATAAATGATTGCCATGTTCAACTGAGAAATAGCAGCAGCTTAGATTGCTACTGAATTGTGCTGTACAGGTAATCCAAAAAAAGATTTTGCTCTTCCAATTCTGTTACAACTGCTATCTTACTATGTTCACTTTTAGGAACTGCAAACTGGAGCTTGTACAGAAAGATGCTACTAAGATGTTCGGTCCTTCAAAGAATGTTGAAAAAAACTGGCTATGTTTAGCTTGCAATAGACTAGACTCAAAGGAGATATGGTAGGAGTCTTCAGATATTCATATAAAGAAAGGAGCGGGCATGATCTCTGTCACTGATGGTAGGGCAAGAAGAACCAATGAAATGAAACCACAGAGGTGTAAATTCAAACCTGGTACTAGGAGAATTTTTTTTGAGGGCATGACTGTCAACCAATAGAATAAGCTGCATCATAAGTGGCATCTTTCCTTTCCCCAGAGGTCTCCTAACTGATATTAGATAGCCATTTGTCCAAAGAAAGCATGCTTTGATGCAATATATGGAAAGATTATATCTGTTGCACTAGAAATTTGAAACTGGCATAAACAGAGAAAGGGACATAATGAAGAAAAAGTGAAGTGGTAGATGACTAATCTACATTCAGTGAAGAAGAAACAGACTGTAACATACCTGGGGCATGTTCGTTTCCAAGGGCCGATTCTCAAGCTCCTCCTGCAGGCGTTGACACCTCCTCTCTGCCTGAAGGAACTGGTGCTGGAGCTGCTGGTATTGTTCGGATGGGACAACAGGACATCCTTGCTGCTGGATCTCCTGCAGTTCTCGAGGGTGCTGGGGTGGGCTAAGCATCATGCTGGAGTTTGAGTGAAGCAGCTGCATCAGAGAAGATGGGTAGGAAAATATAAAAGAGATGCCTTGCAGTCTAGACCAAGAACCCCTTCTCATCATCTGAGCATCAAGATCAGTCAAGAAGAATCCAAGGGTGGACTCCCAGTAACTGGTCTAACGTTCCATTTAGGTTGTGTGTGCAAATTTAAACCCTCCAAATTTAATCTACTGCATGCTGTCACAGCCCATGCAGTAAGATTTTTTTTTTTTGGCAAAGGAGTCGATGAAGGAGAGGGAGAGAAAAGGAGTGGGGATGAAGGATAAGTCTTCTCATCTGAGATCTAGGCCCAAACCCCCCCCCCTTCAACCGCCTTCTGCCATGCTCCAGACCAAAGGAGGAATGGAGTTGTGGGAAAGAAAAAGATTGCTGGTATGGAAAGATACCATATTGCTAATCATGGGTTTGTGCCCCTCTTTCCTCTCTATTTAAATCTACCATTAGCACAACACTTTGTAACACATAGTTCCATACTAGTCCCATTCCTCCCCCACCACCACACACTAGGTTGCTACTTTAAGGTACTTTATCCAATCAAGTCCCTTCCAGAAGTATTGTCCTAGAGTTGCCATCAGCCAGACAGTATCAGTCAAGTTGACTGGGGATGATGGAGTTTCAGCTGAACACATTTAGTATTTAGTTAGGGAAGTCTCTTTTTAGGAGAAGCAACCTCTTTGGAAGAACCTCAGAACATGCATCTCCCTGTACAATTTTTGTTTCATGAAGCCTGTAGATTGCAAAAAAAAAGAGAGAGAGAGAGAGAGAATATGGCCTTTGACAGGAGTAAAGTACTTTTCTAATGCTGTTCTATTAAATGAAGGTTTGCTGTGTACATTCGTGCTTCATAAGATAATGCCACAATTTGGAGCTGAGGCCAAAAAGGCACTTTGAAGTGGTAGGGACACACATTTGGTGCCTCTTGAACTTCAATACATTTTCTCCCAGATTCACAAAGCGAGCTCAAGGAAAAGTGTTGCTTCCTTAAGGAATTCCTTGAGATGTTCACAATGTTGGGAATGGTAAAAAGAAAGACAAAAGGAGCAGAGAGAGACAATGGCTGCACCGCTGGGAGACCTGAAGGGCCGGTTGGGGTAGATCATTCTGAAGAAGGCCTTCTGTGTGGTTGCTCAGCCTCAGCCTCAGCCTCAACACTGACTTGATGGCATAGAAACAATCAGTCTTTAAGAGGCACCAATAGAGCTGGTGTGCACATCCATATCCCTGCAAAGAACATTGTTGGCTCAGGATCTGAAGCACCACATATCCCTAAAGATTTATTTTAATATAAATAGAATGTGTAACATGTTTATTATTTCTTCTAACTTATTGAGCTGAGAAAATAAATTTATGTTGAAGACATCCACAGTAAATTCATAAGGGAACAAAAACACCTTTCCAGTTCTGTGTTATCCCCAACTCAGACATTACCAAGACTAAAAGCAGTTGACCCTAGGATGTAGTTTAAAAATAATCGATTGCCAAATGTTATTAAGAATTCACCTCCCAATCCTCACTCCCCAGATTAGATTGCAATTGAATATATCTTTACCTTGGAATTAATAGTATTAAACTCAGCAAGCCTTCTGAAGAGAAAACTCTAGGATTACATTGTTAACAGCAGTTCTAGTTGGAGATTTTTCTCATTATAAAACCAACCATACAATTTGCTAATTACAAACTCAAAAGTAATCCTTTTATGCTGTGAGCTCTATAGGGAGCTGCAGTTGTAAAGCTATACAGCAATATAATGAAAATAGCTTTTAAAGTGGTAGTGGATTACAATATTAGAATTTTGAACAATGTGGGAAAGCTTTTGATATGCTATTTATTTGTTAGAATATTTTACTAGCTTTTGTCCTGAAATATCAGAACCAGCTTATGGTACAGTTTTATACAATTTTATATAACTAATATGATGTTCTTTGGTTCAGCTGCAACATCCAGAATTCCCAGACAAAGTTCCCAGTCTTTAACACATTTGGAAATCACCAGGTTGATTGAAGTTGCATTTGAACTATTACAGAAAAATAATACAAATCAATATTTGTTGAAATTCAAATATGAAGCAGCAGATAAGACATTTATACTGTGTTTAATCATAGCTTCAGGGGTGAAATCCAGCAGGTTCTGACAGGTAGCGGAAATTTTGAGCAATTTGGAGAACCAGCAAATAACCACCTCTGGCTGGCCCCAAAGTGGGGTGGGAATGTTAATTTTGCAATATCCTTCCCCCAGGAGTGGGGAGGGAATGGGGATTTTGCAGTATCCTTCTCCCACGCCCACCAAGACATGCCCACCAAGCCACACCATGCCCACTAAGACACGCCCACAGAACCGGTAGTAAAAAAAATTGGGTTTCACACCACTGCACGGCTTCCAGGTCTGACAAAGGTTCTGTGATGATTCCTTTGGGAAAAATCACCTGCATTTACTTCTTACCTGAATTATATAAACTATCTTTTATATGTCTTTTTGGTGATGGTAGAATGGAGGACTAATGAAGTGGAAAGGGCATGTGCAACTGTTCTCTTGCATGCACATCCAGTTCACATGCTCTGAACTTTGTGGAAAACCATACAAGCTATCAACCACCATAAACATCATCAGCACAACGTTCATGGGAAATTTAGCTGGAGCTCAAAATGTAATACAAATTGGAGAACAATTTTGTAATCACAATTAGCTTACAAAGAGCATTTTCCCTGAGCGTATGGCTCACAGCTGTACAAAGTAAAGAAACATAGGGGAAATTATACAGTTTGGAGATCATCAAAGATCAGTAAACTGGCCATGCAAATGTCAATCTCACTATTCCACTAAGGACATGCAATTGGGAAACCATGGAAGGAAAAAGATATCTCACAAAATAAACAATCCATCCAACAATTAACAAAAAATAGGGAAAAAGAAAAAGAAAATGGAATCTCAGAGCCACTTTTCATTTTTTCCCCAGAATTTTGATTTTGTATTAAGCATCCTGTCTCATATTCTTGGAAAGTGCAGATTTTAAAGATAAGCCTTTTCTCTTTCTTCCTGAAACTAGAGAAATTATTTGCCTATTACCCTATGATGCTTGAGCAAGACCATTAATATTTCCATTAAAATGAAGAGTAGCTCCTTCAAATGAGACAGGTTATTGCCTTAATGCTCAGGACCAAGTCTGTAACAAATGAAAGGAAAGATGAGATGGCAGGTACTAGGTAATGTCATTTCTTTTCTCTCCATGCAGTGGGATTACAGAAGAAAAGAGTTGGTTCTACCTTCACAGGTTAAGTCAGGCAGAGCACGGCATTCGTCTCTGCTAGTTCCAGCCACCAAGGTCTAGGCATAGGTTAGCCAGAAAGGAAGAAGAAAAAAACACAAGATGGAGAGACAATTATGAGAATCAAAGGGCAAAAAGGGCCAAATGAAACTTGCACAGAAAAAGAGTATTAAAACACAAAAAAACCAAGGACTTTTTCAGAGAAACAGAAAAGAGCTGCTGGCTGGTCGTGTAATTGGAGACTCTCTTTTGAGTCTATTCTCTTTAAGAGAATATAGGCTGGGCTACATGCGTCCTGCACATTTAATATGCATAGAACTCAGCTTCTTAAGGGATTTGGTTTGAGTTAAAAGTAAGAATAGGTTTCAATATCTTATGGCTGATGTTTGAACATGTGAAGAGGTGTCCAATTAAATGTCAGAAGCAAAGGGTGGGTGGGAGCTGAATCAATATTTCACTCTTCTAGTAGTCAGAGCAGCAATGGATTGGATGGACTTCCAAACCTTGGATGACTGTTGGCCATACATACAGTAACTTGTAGAATCAGAATAAATTGGGCAAAATGTTTCTTTTCTGAATTCATTTGGATCACAAAGTTTAATGAAACTATGTTGAACATGACTTTCCAAACACCATTTCTCCTCCCCCAGTGGTTCCCTTTTCCACAAAAATATTGATTTATTAAATTTATATCCTTCCAAACTCAAGGCAACTTATTTTAAGATCTCCTATAATTTTATTATTTCAATCACTTTGAAGTAGTAAGGTTTAGAAGGTATATAAAAAAAGCAGTCCCTGCGGATTTTACTCTGCTAGTCATTACAGACTCTAGGGGTGGTGCTTGTCTCTGTTTCAAGGCATTGAGCCAGTGCTGTCTGAAGATATTTCTGTGGTCGTGGCCAGAATGACATCATGGAGCGGTGTTAATTTCCTACTGAAGTGATACCTATTTATCTACTTGCATTTACATGCTTTCAAACTGCTAGGTTGGCAGGAGCTGGGACAAGGACAGGAGCTTACCCTGTCGGGTACACTCAGGTCTTGAGCCTGGGCTGCTGGCTTTCTAGACAACAACCCTAGTTTCTTAACTGCTGAGCCACCATGCCACCCTAATTATATTTAGAAGTTATAATAAATAGCTCAAAATCATTCAATATAACCCACAAGCCAACAGGAATTGAAATCTGCTTTCAGTTATGCTCACATCTCTTATGGCAAAATCTACATCAGTGAAAACTGCAAGGTCAGTCTCTTTCAAGGCTGAGAAGATTCTGTTCCTTGAGTGTCAATTCCTAAATCAAGATAAGTTCAGCTAATTCTTCTGCCATTTTGGAAATCTCTGTTGGACTAACCCAAGGATTTTACTATCATTTTAGGGGGCGGGGGGAAAGTGGCATGATTTATTTAGTTTTAACTCTACCAACCAAAGAAAACAAAACATACCTGCAGGTATAGTCAGCATGTAACCAAATAGATCTTTTCTAATAGTCAGTAGTCAGTATAGTCAGTATAGTCCAACAGAGAGGTTATCTAGCAAATTGTCTAGAACTTCATTATAATCCATATAATTGCAAGGTTTATAGGGATAAGAATGAAATATTGTTTATAAAGCTTCCATCCTTCCAATAGGAGATCACTGGCACATACAGAAATTGAGAATATAAGATCCCCAGCTAAAACAGGTCAAAAGTCTGCATGATCTAGATTTTATAATCGTTTATATGTTGCTTTGGTGAAAAGAAATTAACCTCCTTAATCTAAAGTATAATAATCATTTTGCCAACATTCCCTGATCTCCAGGAAATGAACAAGAAGGATATGGCAGCAGTAACCTTCTCTTACTTCTGACCTTCTATAGCAACCAGTATAGATTGGTTTTGATCATAAAGATATTGTCTGTCATGGCTGGTAGCAGTTGCTTGATGGTCTACAGCCAACTGTCTATATAGTGATAAACAGCCATTTGGTTGGTTATGGCAGAGACTACAGCTAATTGACCCGCTATAAAAACAATTACAAGGAATAGTTGCTTGTGTTTTTGAAACATAGGAACTAGTCTGAAACTATCCATATGTTCCAAAGAAGTGCACTGTAAAAATAAATGGAACCAACAAACTGTTTATAATTTGACAGATTTTGAAAGATGGAATAAAACTAAGTGATAAATTCAAAGTTTAAAATAATTGTGCAAAATGAAAGTGTATTTTCTAGGCCAGCCTCCCCCCCACCTAAAACTGATCTTGCTGGCTAAACTCCTTCTGTAGCTCCTTCTGTAGCCATTCACATTCAGCTTCTCTTGCTCAATGAATAACTGAGTTATTGGTGTTTCTGTTGCTTGATGGTTGAAATAGTACAGGGGTGTCAATCTCAAGGCCCGCAGGCTGGATCCGGCACGTGGGATCCTTAGATCTGGCCTGCAGGGCCACCCTGGAAACAAAGAAGGACTGGCCTACGGTTCCTCTGCCAGTGAAAACAGAGCTCAGGAGGGCTGCACACGGACCTCCCAAGCTCCATTTTTGCTGGCAGAAGTTTGCAGGAGGCCGTTGCTGCTGAAAACAGAGCTCGGGAGCCTGTCTTTGCTGGCAGAGTGCCTGGGCCACCACAGGCCCCCCGACATGAGTGATGCCCAACGCCCACTCCAGCCACGCCCACTCGGCCCTCTGAGGTCAAATACAACCCTGATGTGGCCCTCAATGAAATTGAGTTTTACACCCCTGGCATAGTAGATTTGAGCTGCTATATTTGGCAAGAGCAATAGGTAAATAAAATCAGTGTCAGGCACACAGCAAAGCATCAGACATGCATTTAGGTCTGATTGGTAATATTCTTATTTACTCTATCTAAATTTAAATATCTTTATCTCTTCCTCTCTCTCTCACACACACAAACACAGAACAGGGGTAAGAGGAGATACATTGGGACCTATTAATAAATCTAAATGATTTACTGTACAACAGATCATAAAATAATATAAATCCTTCTGTTCCCTACCATTCAATCAGACCTGTTGAAGATTCTTGGATGAGAAGCAGAACGCTTTCAAGAAAAAACCCAAGAAAGTCCAGCTGCCCTTTGAAAAGCATCTTTGGGACAACCATGATCTGGATGATTGAGAATCACCAGGGGTCTATGGAGATTCAATCCCCAGGCTGCAGCCCACTACCAGGCCTTGAGCCTTTCGGAACCAGGGTGCAGAAGTGGTGGGCGAGGATGTGTGACACATCCCCACTTGGGCAAATGGAGCTGTGCAAGCAAGACTTGCCCAGAGAACCATCCCCTCTCCCCCCCACCCCCGCAAAAGGTTGAAGAACTCTGCCATAGACAAAGATCAGAAAAGATACCCAAATTAAATTAAATTCTCACACTTGCTATACATTTACATAAGCATATGTGATGTGGGACCTCCCTTTTCTCCCTACAATGTTGCCTCTACTGATAGAGGGGAAACCTTCCAGATTGCACCATGAACCAAGGACATCATCAACAACAGTAGCAATTGTGCTTTTACTTTCCTCACTGCAGATTCATTTGAATCCTTGCAGCAATGGAATTAAATTCACTACATCGTTGTATTAACTGCTCTGTATCAGTCCCAGGTTCATGATAACTTATTAAAACAGGCCCCAGGCCTAATACTCTTTATGAAATAGGAATAGAAGTGATTTTATACAGGAATGAATAGTCATTCAATCTTGTGGGAACTATTCTTCTCATTTATTTAAGCTCACTAAGCAGAGTCTGGTGCAAAAAGATATAGCTGTAAGAATCAAATGGTAAATCATTTTTAATATCGGAATCAAACAAAACTTCCTATCCCTCCCACTCTCTTTAACTAACTTCTTTGTTTCAGCAGTAGAAATTATAATGATGAAATAACTAACGTCAGCAATTTTTGGTCAGTCTAGTGCTGGTCGTTCAAATATCTAACAAGAGATTTGATCAACTACCTCTGGACCTTGGAATAAAGTGGGCTGCCTACATATTAGCACTTGTCAATTATTCCAATTCACCTTTTCCCTAGAATGAGATAGCTCTGATTTGGCACCCTGGAATTCCCTCTGCCGCTGCTCATTCTCCTGCCTCAGAAGCTGCTGTTCCTGCTTGATCAGCTCCAGTTCACCCCAACAAAGCTTCTTTTGCTGGTTCTGTATCCCTGATGAATGCATGGCTGCTTCCAGGAACCGACTCTGAAGCAAGAAAGCAAGCAGATAGCAGAGTCAAACTTATGATACAAGCTAGGAAGATTGATTGCTCAGAGGCTTGGATTCAAAGCCACTTTCTACCTTGGCTCATATGAACAAGTCGCTCCCTCTTAACTTGGCTAAAGTAAAGTAAAGGTTCCCCTCACACATATGTGCTAAGTCGTTCCTGACTCTAGGGGGCGGTGCTCATCTCTGTTTCAAAGCCGAAGAGCTAGCGCTGTCCGAAGACGTCTCCGTGGTCATGTGGCCGGCATGCCTAAATGCCAGAGGCACACGGAACACTGTTACCTTCCCACCAAAGGTGGTCCCCATTTTTCTACTTGCATTTTTTACGTGCTTTCAAACTGCTAGGTTGGCAGAAGCTGGGACAAGTAACGGGAGCTCACCCCATTACACGGTACTAGGGATTCAAACTGCTGAACTGCCAACATTTTGATCGACAAGCTCAACGTCTTAGCCACTGAGTCACCCCATCCCTCTTAACTTGGCTACATTCCCATAAAAAGCATAAGAAATAGAAAATGCTGCCTTTTAGGACTATTGGAAAGGCAAAACAAAAGTGAACTTCTGCAATTAAAGGTTAATATAGCTGTGAGCCTACAACAAATAAGTTCATTTGGAACTTATGGTGAAGAATTTTGAACAGGATGGAAATAGTTTGAAAGTGTTCTATTCAACCCAGATGGGATGCACATAATTGCTAAAAAGTGAATAAACATTTATGAAGTATATGAAATCGTTTTAGCATTCAAGGCAATTGGCAACTGCATATATTAATGGAACAAAGGAAATGTGGAAGTCAATTTCTCACACTGCTCTCCATAGAAGAAAGATAATTATGACATGTATCTGGAAATTAATTTGAAAAAAAAGCACACATACTATAGTTTAGTCTAGTTTAGAACTGAAGAAGCCTGGATTCAGGCTGTCACTTGATCTGAAAGCTGCTTGGAATCCTTAAAGTAGGAGAAGCTAATCACTTTGTCTCAGTTTAACCTAATGCTTTCTCAACCTAGATAACTTGAAGATGGAATTCAATTCCCAACTTCCATTCCTTTGCCTGTGCATTTCTGGGAGTTGAAGTTGAAGTCCATACATTTTCAAGTTGCCAAATTTGAGAGTCACTGGTATTTAACCTACCTCACCAAATTCTTGCTGGGGAATAAATGAGAGGAGATCTCCATTTGCCACCTGGGGCTCTGAAGAGAAAAGATGGGGTATACCCAAACTAAACAGATATTTTTCCAATTAGAAAGGACTATCTAATCCACATTGTTCATTTACTCTAGTGGTAAAGACAACTATGAAAGTATTTTGATTTCAATCCAGCTGTGTGAATAATTGAAGAATGAATTGGGTTTAGAATTTAATTTAATTACTGTGAGGTATTCTGTTGAACAGCTATAAAGCATTTCATGCAGCTATTTTGGTCTCATGGTAACTGAACAAATATTAAATTGTCGTCATTTTCCTAAATCCTGTAATGGGTTTAGAAAGAGTGGTACTAGTATGTGTGTGTGTGTGCCATTTTTCATCACAAACAATCCTGAAGCAGTTAGCAATACTTATAGAACAGAAAATAGAGAACAAAGATAATTCATCAAAAAGAAATATATTAATTAATCAACAGCAGGAAAGGTCAGCATAAAAAGGTGGGTTTTGAAAGGATGCTTAAAATTTATTTAAACCTGTCAACACTTGTATTTAAAGATGCGGGAAGACTTCTGCTTCTCAATAGCAGCCCATTTATCCCTTAAATAAATATCAGGATGACTCAGCAACTGTTGAAATCAGACCCTCCCATCTGGGTGTACCTTCTCATTGGCCATTTGCAGTTGCTTATTCAATGACATCGCTTCCTGTTTTAGATTCTCTTTTTCCTGCTGGGTGACCCTCAGGTCTGATTTGAGCCTGGATACCTGAAGGCTAACATTTTGCACAATATCATCGAAATTCTGAATCTAAAAGGGCCAAAGAAAAAAGAAGTTGGGGGCATGAAATAGATTGTTATTCCAGCAAAGACAAGATGCTTTCCCCACACACTTGTTCCCTGGTCAGTTGAAGTACTGTATGTATTTCAGTACTTCCTATGTATTTCAGGATGAGAAAACTTTTTATAAGAGCAAAGACACTTTTTCTCTGTTCTTGCAGATAAAGAAAGACACATGGGTGGTTTCTCTCCTTTAAAGCAACAGAAGAACAGTTCTGGTTCTTGAGACATTTTTCAAACAGTGAAGCAATCAAGTTAATGCAGAATAAACTCTTTCAGTACAGGTGGGAGCTGAAAGAAAAGATAAATCAGAACCAGCCAGCATGACCTATTCAACAGATTTTTTTTAAATGATGAAAGGAACATATAGTACTACGAAGGACATTTTATTGCTCAATAAAGTTAATCTTTAGTTGACGGATAGAGACATCTATGGATAAATACATAGACAAGAGCAGAGGGGAAAAAAGAGTACTTTTTGGTTTATTGTACTTATTGATTATTGCAACGCGCTCTACATGGGGCTACCCTTGAAAAATGTTCGGAGACTGCAGCTGGTCCAGAACGCAGCCACACGAGCTGTCATGGGTGCACCTAGGTACACCCACATTACACCAATTCTCCG
>JANHZT010005469.1:31801-43318 GCA_032468215.1 Stegonotus admiraltiensis
CCATCCCTGCTTTGATATTTCCCAAAGCCCACAAGTCTTGGCCTCAGGTCTGGGGCTCCTAGATAACCTGCTCAGATGGCTCCATTGTTGAGGTGGCTACTTTTATCCTCCTTCTCCTGTGGTTTATATTTTCATGTTTATGATATTTATTAATAAGGCTTAAATTTATGTTACACATTTTTTGTTTTTGTTTTTTATTCTTGCTGATTCTTGCTTGCCAGAGCCCCTGTCAGATGGGCAGTGATATAACTTTGATCGCTAAATAATTATTTAGAAACATAGTATCCAGAAAAACAATTTTTTTTTAAAAAAAGTGCACTTTGAAAAGGGAAGGTTTAACTTATGTATTCTATCATGATGAGCAAGCATAAAGCCGGGGAACAGCCAAGTTTCAATTTGCATATTAGACTGGAATTAAAGTTCATATTTGATCATATTAGCACTTGCCATCAGTGAATTTTATAGTTGTTAACCCCCTTTCTCAATCACCCTTGATTCAAAGTCTGTGTTTCATTTCTTTCATAGACCAGTATAAAACTAAAACAGACACTCTAAAATAGAAGTAAAAATGAAACTGATAGAATTTAAGTAAACATAAATTAAAATATTAATGTAAAACTACAAGTACAGGGATGGAAACTGAGAAGGGACCTATACAATTACAATCAATTTTACAATCAATCTGAATTCAGGGTTTTTTGACCAACCAAGATTGCCTAAGTGTAGAAAATCCTACCTGCTTCTTCAAGCTTTCAGTTATCTTCTGCATGGCCATTTTCTCCTTCAGTACGGTCTCTGTTTTTTGCCTAAAAATGCACAGTACATAGAACCATCACATTCAACAGTATGGCAATTTTCTCTCAGGTAGGTCCATCTGGATAATTTGGGGCTGAATGGCAGGCTGCCTAAATATTTTGGAAGGTGAAAGGGGAAGGTTGCTGCTTATGTGGGTGAATATAAATAGGAACTATAGAAGCATCTCACAACAGCTGAAAGATCGTTTTAAGTACAATAGTCCTCGATTTATGACCACAAGCGAGCCCCAAATTTATGTTGCTAAGTGAGAAATTTAAGTGGGTTTTGCTCCATTTTATGACTTTTCTTGTCACATTTGTTAAGTGAACCACTGGAGTTGTTAAATTAGTAACACAGTTGTTAAGTGAATCTGACTTCCCCATTGACTGTGCTTGTGAGACGGTTGCAAAAGGTGATCACATGACCCTGGGACATTGCATCCCTCATAAATATGAACCAGTCGCCAAGCATCCAAATATAATGGAGATGTTGCAATAGTCATAAATGTGAACAATGGTCATAAGTCACTTTTTTCAATGCCATTGTAACTTCAATGTAAGTCGAGGGCTACCTGTATTAGGCTCCCTCGGTTACATATTGGAGACGATTCTTTCATTTAATAAGTCAATCTCAAGCTTCCTGGCAGTATTTTCCTCTCTAAGATGCTCACATCTGGGATGCAAAAATACAGTCTTTAGGATACTCAAGATACTTTGAACTATTTCCAGCCTGATTTAGTTTGTTGAAATGCATATTATTTATGCCTGTGGCAGGTAGCTTCTTCTAGTTAATCTTAGATAATTTTAAAGAGCTAAGCTCCTAAACTTTATTAGTAGCTGTGTGGGAGACCACTAGGAAATTCCAGATCTGTAGACTGGAGTGGGAAGTTGAAACGTTCTGTAGCAAACTACTGCCATATTATTGCCTAAAAAAACACCATTATCATGTCTATGAAGTCATCAACTTGAAGGAAATTCTGCTCTGATATTATTTTATGATGCAGACCATCAACCTGCAAAGATGTTTTTCTTACCATATTGTTAGCAAACAGAATAACTTGTTCTATTTTATAGGAAATGACTACAATGAAATTATGTTGAATCAAAATACATTAAAAGTGGTAATGGTTAACTAATCAGAATTATGATCATTTAAAAACAAGGAATTAAGATGAGGAAGGAGAAGAGGAATGATACAAAAGGTAGTATTGTAATGAGGATATATATAAAAGCATTAAGCTAAGCAGTACACAACAAATGATTGTCTCATGCAGTTTGCATAGCTCCCAATAGATAAGCCTGCCGTCTAAACAATTCAGCCTTCTAATATTCCATGAAAGTTATACTTGGTTATTTATTCTTCAAATCTCTATGAAATGTTATTAATTCATGTTAGAAATCACAGAGCATTTGTCTTCTAGGCAAAGTTAATCTATATGTTAATCCAAGTCATGCGAGGTGGACAATGAAGTATTAGGTAGTTAGTTCCAAAAAGCAGAGCCAAGTGGCAGGATTTAGACCATGGAAGGATTCCACATTACCTCAAAAACTCAATCTTCTGAAGCTGCTCATTGTAGGTGCTCTGCAAACCGTGAAGAACAGCATTCAGACTCTCTTTCTCCTGCGTATGGGTGCCTTTCTGCTTCAGGAGCACTGCTATTTTCTCTTTGAGCTTCCTGTTCAGCTCATGGAGCCCTTTCCTGTCCACTTCTGCATCTTTGGTGACATTCTCACAACGGCCCAGCCGTCCACTCTTCTGGGATTGCAGAGTCATCATGAGCTCATCTAGTTTGCCAAGCTGGCTTTGCAAAATCAGCTTGGAAGTCTGCAGGTTGGCATTTTCCATCACCAATTGGTCCTGTTTCTTTTCCAGGTCTTTCACTTTCTGCAGCAGTTGCTCTTTCTCCTCCTTAAGTGTGAAGCAGTCTTGGTTGGTTTCATCTAGCCTGGACTGCAGGCTTATAAATATTGGCATGTATCCCTCCAATTTATTGTTACGTTCTAGCAATTTGATTATCTCTGTTTTTAGGGCTTGGTTTTCTAGTTTGAGTTCTTCTGGAAATTGGAAAATTTTAGGTCCTATTCTGGAGTCTGCATCTTCCACCATATCCATACCCCAAAATTCTGATACTACATCATGGAGGTCTCCTTTGTCAGCTCTAACTTCTTCTCCATGATCTGCCTCAAATAAAAGAGAGTAGGCACTTATTTCCTCAACACTTAAATCAGTATCCAAAGCTTCAGCAAAGAGCATTTGGTTTTTTGTTGCACTGCCAGTAGGCAATTTTTCCCAATGCAAACTTTCCCCCTTCTCATCACTTGCACATGGCAACACATTAGGCTGGGGAATAGTTTTAAGGATCTCCTCAAGCTCCTTCTGAACCTGTGAAGCCATATCTTGTTGAGCGTGAGCTGCTTGATTACATTCAGTTTCTAGCAGAATGATCCTCTCCAGAAGCTGATTTTGTCGCAGTTTAAGGGCTTCATTCTCTGCCAAAATTTCTTCAGAGGCCTTTTGCAAGACATGTGAAGTCTCCATAGTTTCTTCAACTGTTGTCCCTCCATTTTTCATGTTTGGAATTGCAATCTTGTCTAATTTTTTCATTCCATCTTGTGTTACAACTTGACTGTCTTTGCCAGTCACACTTAGGAGCTGAGCATCTACAAATGTTTCTGGGATTAATGGGATGAATCCAGGGTATTGGGTTGATTCTCTTTCTGGTTCTTTCAAAGAGTCATCCATCAAAGAGGTAGTTTCTACACTATTTTCTTCTCCTGGATCTTGAATTATTTCTTGTTTTGAAAGAACATTTATCTCCTTTCCAGAGTCCTGGTGCTTGAAAGATTCTAGAAAATCACTTCCTTTTGCTTCTTCATCCTTGTTTAAAGAAACAAGATTGCTTTGCAGTTTGGACTGACATTGCAATTCCTGCTGTAGATCTTCTATTTTATTTTCAAGCATGGAGATCTTTGACTTCAATTCATTTTTTTCTTCTACTGCTCTGCTGGGCACCTCTTGCTTCAAATACCCCAAAGCCTTAGAATTCTGTTCTTCTTGTTCGTGTGCATATTCTGTTTCCAGTCTTCCAAGCTTTTTGCTAAGTTCCCTTTGTTCTTCCTCTGATGTTGGCATTTCTTCTCTTTTCCTTAGCTCCATCTCATGGCTGGATTGAGTCTTCAGAAATTTCTCACACCATTCATTTTCTTGCTTTTTCAGGTCCTGAAGGTCTTGTTGAAGTTGCTTCTTCTCCAAGATCAACAAGTTCACATGCTCCTTGTAATTTGTCTCTAGAAGTTTCTTGTCTTGTTCCAGTAATGAAGAGATTGCTTTCTCTTTCTCCAGCCTTTCTTTCCATTTTGCTTGGACCTCAATGCCTTCCTGGAGTATTTCATTTTTTTCAGATTCCCATTGGGATTTCTCATCTAACTGCAGCCTGGAGAGCTTAAGCAATTCTTGTTGATGCTGCTCCTCAAGTTTGTTTATGGTTTCCTCATACTTTCTTGCAAGTGTTTGTTGTTCAGTGGTGAACCATTCCTCTCTCTGAAATATTCCTCCATTATACTCATTTTCCATTTTTATCCTAAATGTGGTCAACACAATACATTACTGAAATCTCTACACATTCAGGAACAAAGGGTTGTAGACCACCTACTGTACTAGTTTTTAGATGTCTTAGACTTGGAATGCAGTTTTAGCCGCAAATTGCAACAATGGCCATCTGTAATTTTTAGCCTGGTATTTTTTTATTTTTAATCCTAGCCTGATTAATTCCTGTTCCCTGCTTATTTTTCTTTTTCCTTTTAAAATGTTCAATTAGGTTACAGCCTATTAAGTTAAGAATAATGTCCTAGCAAAATAACTACAGATTTTCTTAATACAGGATACTCTATTTAATATAATAAATTATCATCTAAAGGATAAATATACATTTTGAATGAATGTATTATCAGCTCAGAGTACAATGATCTCCTAAATAGCCTGAACACAATCCAAAAAGAAAAAGATTTTTGTCTTCTTAGGTTTATTCATATTTATATATTACTGATGTTTGGAATTGCTGAAGTCCATACTCAATTTGTGACTCACAAAAAGAGCTAGCCAGATTTATTGGACCAGTAAAACCAGAAGCAAGAGATACTAGGAACCAAGGATGAGCATCCTGAAGCCCCAGATATGTGTAAGACCAAGAGTCCTATCCAATTGCCAAAATTGTCTGTACAGTTTATTTCTTTATTCATTCTTTGCTGACATTAATGGCCAACCTGCCTGAAAATAATTATGGGTGGCACACAAAAGATCCTCATTCAATACAATATAAAAATAATACAAAGCAATAAATTAGGGACTAAAATAACAAGGCACATGCTCCTAATTAAGTGCTTGATTAGATCTAGGTTTGTAAGGCTTGTTGAAGGACAGCAGGATTGGAGCAATTCAATTTTCAGATAGGATCCAGAGGGTAGGTGCCGCAACAGGTAGCTGCTGAAGTCACATCACATAGAATGGGTTTTAAGGATGGACCCCTGGAGCATGGCTCCTTTGGCAGATTTTACCAGTCAGGCAGAAGCAATAGGAGAAAGGTGGTTCTTCAGTCAGGCCCTATGCCATGAAGGGTTTTATAGATCATAGCCAACACCTTGAATTGCACCTGGAATTATACCAAGGTGTGCTTATAACTGCCAAGGATGTTGTTTTCTGGCCCAGTTGCAGCTGCCAAGTATTCTTCAAAGGCAGCCCCTTTGCATATATATCTACATATAAGATGACTAAGCCTCTGGCCACAAAAGGCTTCTTCGCTTGTTGTAAACCATTTCAGGATGATGTCACTGGTCCTGAATTTCAGTCTATTGTATCAGAGACCTCAAGTCTCTTATAGGCTATGTTCTATAAGATCCTCCAAGTCAAGCATCCCCAAACTGAGACCTCATGTATTGTAAGGCTTATTAATCCCATTCACAGTTAAGGTTCACTTGCCCCCATTCAGTTATCAATGTAGGCAACGAGACCGGAGGAAATACTGTATAATCTCGAGAAAACAGGGCTAAATTCCCAAGTCAAAGGCCCGCTGCCTTTGGACTTTCCTTTCATTTTGCAAAGAAAAGAAGGTGGACGCCGGGGGTGTATGTGATACAGATTTAGAGGCATCAAAGGCTTGACAAATACTGTTGAAATCAGTTCATCATTTGCTTGGGCATTTCTGCCATTTATAGGGCAGAGCAAACAATCAATCAGTCAGGGTATACAGTACATGAGATAGTGTATTTATGCAGATCAAACTGAACAGAGGTGACATATGAGATCCATGATCAAACAAAGCAGTATTGTACCACTACCATAAGTCAAGACTTATTTTCTTAGTTGCTCTGGCATATAATAATAATAATATCGGCCTGTTTTAAAGCATTGAGAGCACATTTGATGTATCTATAATACTGTCCTTCATGTGTATATAGCCAGTCTCAAAGCCTATTTAATTAAGAAGTTCTGCCTTTTGAGCTAATATCTAATCTTTGACAGTGACTAGAATATTGTACTAGTTGTAATAACTGTAACAGTAATAATGTCCAAGCAAGGGATATTGTTGTAAGTATGGTTCTCAGTCTTGGGTAAAATATTAATGGATATTAATATATAGATAGTAGTATTTAAAATAAATTAGTGGTCCCCTTAAAATATTAATATATGCTGCACGTGATGGGATCTACAGATCCTTTCACAGATGGAAAATGTCATTCAATTGTTCACAACCAATTTTGTCAGTAGAAGCTGGAACAATAAAAGGTATCTCACTAAAGATCTTGTCATCATTGCAAGGCTGTATAGGTTTAGATTCAAAGCTTGTTTTTGGAGGTGGAAATACCCCATTTAAAATCAAACAAAAAATTTATCGTTCAAGACAGGAAACACACTACAAAGTAGTGCAAAAATAGTTATTTGTTATAATGATATATTGAATAAACTGTTTAAAATATACTTTATCACAATTCAATATATATGTAGATGTATATACAATTCAATGCACCCCACAATATACAAAGCAACCAGATCAATGTAACTAATGTAGATACAATTATACACTCTTGAAAGATAATTATACTGATTATACTGATTTTTTTACGTTTTGATATTTTATTTGTGCACTGCCCAGAGCCACCCTGTGAAGGAGATGGGCAGTTACACAATTTGATAAATAAATAAAATAAATAAAAACAATTTATCAGATACAAATACAATTACGTTTTTTCTTGCTTTCCTCTATTGGATTTTCCTAAATCCTAACTCAGAAATCTTCTAAAAGATTCTGCATTTCACTCATTAGCAAGGATATGATTTAGCTTCCATTAGAGATCTAAAGCTACCCAATGCTTATCCCAGAACTGCAGTTGTCAGGGTTCCTAAGATAAAATGGTAAATTCAAGGTAAATTCTATGCTGTTTTTTTTTTAAGTTACTCACTTTTGTTCCTGGAGCTCTCGCTGATGCTCTCTTAATAGCTCTTGTTGTAGCTGCTCCATCTCCAGGGCATGCTTCTCCATCAATCTTTGCAACTTCTCATGGAAGCCATTTTCTAGCTCCATTTTTTCTTCTTGGATGGCCTGTGCTAAAGTTCTCATTCTTTCTTCCAGCCAGGCTTTAGACTGAATCAACTCTTCCTTCTCATGACTAAAGTTTTCTTCTGCCTCTTTTAGTCTGGCTTGGAGCTCCCTCTCATGATCGATCTTCAGGCATTCTATAAAGCTAGCCTTCTCATTCATGCATATCTGGAGACTGTTCCCTTCAACATTCTGCTGGGAGTTGGCCTGCCTCAGGCTTGCCAGTTGTCCCTGAAGCTCAGAAATCTGGACTTGCAGACACCCAATTTGTTCTTCTAACAATTGTCTCTCCTGACAGTACTTCTCCTGGAGGTTCTCTTGTCCCGCCTCATAGTTGGCCTTGGTCTCCTCAAGCTGCTTTTCATAATGGCATACCTAAGTGAAGTGAAGGATTATGATTAGCATTTCTGCATAACTCAATAGAAGCATTGCATAAACAATTCCAGACAGTTTGGTTCAATAGCAGATATAACTGAAAATGAAAGTGACCTCCACTACTCATAACCTTTTAAAATCTGTTAAAAAGAGGGCAGATCTCTCCAACCTGGAAAAAGGCAGACTTTTTACACTCCTATACACCTGATACTCTCCAGGTGTGTAGGAGTATAGTTCGCAATATGTCCAGCCAGCATAACTTTTATAAAAGGCTCCCAAATTTTCAATTGCTGCTTGGAAGCTGCTAATGAAGCAAACTATATAAACCAATTCTTAGGCCAGCTACCATTAGAAGAATACTTGGAGATACAGAAACCCAGGGAACCAGAAACAATCCTCAGCATGAACAGAATAAAACCTCTTTGTAGGCTTGCCAAGCATTGATCTCTGCTAGTGACCATGATGGACAATGAACTATTAGGATGATTATATAGTCTTATAAAATGCATACAGCCCATCTGAATGCCTACGGTAGATGCATGGATATATAACAGGATGTTAGAACAATAATGTGTCAGCTATCAGGAGAAGATCAAAGATGATGGATAAAAGATTCAGACAAGAACTTCCACAGTCAAGACTTGACAGAGCCTCCCCACAATTGTTTTCTAAATTGTAACAATAGTTCATGACAAGGCTGATGAAAACCAGTTTGTCAGAGTCCAAAGCATTTAGATATAAAATAGGTGACAAAAGACGAATGCAGTGGTTGCATGTACTATGCAAAGCATTTCCATTCTACAGCATACTATTTTGTTTGGTGCATTTTGCCTGCTACTGCTCTCATTATTTTTCTTGGAAAATCTTTCTGGAATCAAGGAGCTACAAGGAGCTAATTGTTTGTAACTATTGATTTGTAATTTAGCTAACCTTTCATTTTAGTTGGGAAAATCATACTGATCGGTGTGTATAATTAGCTGTGCTGGAACTGGAAAATCTATTAAGGAGATAACTGTATTCAAACTTTCATTCAATAAGCCTTTGTAATTGTTCTATACAGAGTTTCCTTCTGTGGTGATTGTGTCCATCAGAACAAAGATGCCCGAGAGGGGAGGAAATAAGTACTCTATACTTTTGCCTCCCAAGAGCCTGTCTTCAATAATAAATTGATAGCAATAGCAATAGTACTTTAGACTTATATACTACTTTACAATGCTTTACAGTCCTCTAAGTGGTTTACAGAGTCAGCATATTGCCCACAACAATCTGGGTTCTCATTTTACCGACCTCAGAAGGATGGAAGGCTGAGCTAACCTTGAGCCAGTGAGAATTAAACTGCTGGCAGTTGGCAGTATTAGCCTGTAATACTGCATTCTATTCTGATATTTCTACATCAGGCAAACTTTCTTTCATCTCTTTATCTTGTAAATCTTCCACAATTTCTCTTTCACATCAGTAATTTCTTTCTTAATATCTTTAGGACATACTCTAGTCCAGGGGTGAGTTCTACTTACCTTTACTACCAGTTCGCAACGGGACCGCACGTGCGCGCTTCGCTCATGCACGCACTCTTCTGCGCATGCGCAGAATCATTTTGATGACGTCAGGGTTGGTGGGCTAGTAAAACCACTGGTTTTACTAGCGGTTCTATAGAACTGGTGTGAACCAGGGGCAACTCACCACTGCTCTAGTCATAGAAATATACATCATGGCTGAGTTTGAGGTTTATATTTTTTTACCCCACTCTTCAAAAACCTGCTGAAGCATTTCAAAAATCATTTTTCATGCTTTAGCGCTGACGAAAGACACTTTTTCATTTCCCCCCCTTTTCTGCCTGGAATCTTTAGTCCCCTCTAGTGTTTGGTTTCTAAAATCATAAAGTCTCATGTTGCTGTTTTGACTTAAGATAGACTAAACAAGTTGGTTCCCACAAATTTGTTCATTTCTGCAATTATTTCCAAACTCTTGTAGCAAAAGTCCTAATTTTCCATTATTCCAAGTTTGTCTGGCTCTTTAATTATTTTACAACTTGCTTAAATAAGTTTTGAATTTCACCGTTTGTGTGTACTTCCAATTTTTAAAGTTCTTAAGCTGATTGTTTTTTTCTTTTATTAAAAACTGAAGGTAAATTCACCAGGTTTTTTCTCAAACTTGCTGTTTTGAAAATCTCTAGTGTCTTTAAGGTAGTTGAATAGACAATTTCAGAAAATGATTAGAAAATGAACTAACAAACTCAGTGTCAGAGCTGAGAGCGTGATGTTTCCCTTTATCTCTTGGTGCTCAAATCACTGTCCTGTAGTTTCTTTATGAGTGGCAGCTATCCAGAGCACAAGTGAGCTGTGGTGGCGCAGTGGTTAGAATGCAGTACAGCAGGCTACTTCTGCTGACTGCTGGCTGCCAGCAGTTTGGCATTTTGAGTCTCATCAGCTCAAGGTTGACTCAACCTTCCATCCTTCCGAGGTGGGTAAAATGAGGACCCAGATTGTTGGGGGAAATATGCTGACTCTGTAAACCACTTAGAGAGGGCTGTAAGCACCGTGAAGTGGTATATATGTCTAAGTGCTATTGCTATCTCCCATCTTCTCCTTATTTGGAGAAGGTATGTTTGTTCACTGCTCCAGTCTTAGCTGCAGTTATTTTCACTCATTTGGATACTCCTTAGCTCACCACTAATCATCCAGAAGCTCCAAAAAGCCAAAATAATTAATTGTTCAAGAGAAAACTAAAGATTACAAAACCAGCAGATTTTTATTAAATAAAAACATATCCTGGGCAAATGTAATAACTATCTCTGATGCAAGCACTTCAGCTTCATGCTAAAGTGGGGACAACTTACTGTGTTTTCAAGCTCCTGCTGCAAGTTGTAGATATCCTGGTGCAGCTGATCCTTTAGCTGTTCAATAATTATTTCAGCTTCTATGCTCATGTTTAGACGGCCGCAGTCTTCAGAAGCAGGCTCTAAAATACAGGGTAGCAGAAAAGAAATGAAAGTCTTTTGGACAACTAGTCAATGATGGATCACATTGACGTAAATATTAAAACATTACGAAGTATTAGAAGGCTGCCCTCAGCAGCACCAGTTGAGGCACTTGGCAGCCTTGTTAGCTTAATCTGCTGAATCCTTAGATCCAACTTCTTTTGCATATACTGCCATGACCTCCCCAGACTCACACTCTTAGAGATTTGCTCATTTGCTTTAGTTTTTCCCTGAAGTGTTGGTACATTCTTGCAATATTGGCTACATAAAACCTGGAAAGATGACTCGATTGCCCCCCAAAATAATGCTAACGCCCCTGTAATATATAGCAGGGAGGACATATTTTACCTTGACTACCTTGCATTCCGACGTCGTTTAGTTCCTCATAGAGAGAGCTTTGCAGTGAAGGTCGGATAATTCTGCCTTGTATCTGATACTCTTCCAGCTGAGACTGAAGCTCATCTATGTGATCTTGAAGTTCCTGAAAGTTCCAGATGCAATCTCATCAGGAGCAACCCAGCCAAACAATTAACTGGAACAGCAATATTCTTATGACCCGAGAGAACTGAACAGCAGCAAATCTGCATGTATGTGCATGAGAGGCTGGAACTGAACCCTGGCTTCACCAGACCAGACCAGACCAGACCAGACCAGACCAGACCAGACCAGACCAGACCAGACCAGACCAGACCAGACCAGACCATAGAATAGAATAGAATAGAATAGAATAGAATAGAATAGAAGAGAAGAGAAGAGAAGAGAAGAGAAGAGAAGAGAA
>JANHZT010005469.1:60892-70944 GCA_032468215.1 Stegonotus admiraltiensis
GGGCCCCCCATTGTATCTGGATGCTGCCACACCAGTCTCAGCTGGCAGATCTCCTTTGCACCACACGCTTCCTCATTACCATACCCGATGCTCAACAAGAGCTTCATTGTGAAGGGAAGGCAAATGAGGTCAGAGGTCACTAAACCCAAAATGGCTGCCCCCAAAGGCAAGCCAACAGATTGCAGCAAAGACAAAAGGGGGACACTCTCTATGGATTCTGTGGACCATAAACTTCCTCCCTCCCTCCCCTGCCAGCCATGCCAGGTACTCTCATACAGACAGCTATTGTTCTGCAGCTGGATGAGAGTCACACACATTAAGGAGGGGGGGAGGAGTCCTTGCCCATGCGAGATTCCAGGAATATATTACTTTGATAGACCCAAGCCTTTGCTAGCCCAAAGAACAGATGGCTGAAAGTTTCACAATGACCAAACTCAAAACCTACAGAAGCATCTGTGGTTGAGAATTCCTTAATGCAATCTTTCCTCCCTTCATTCAGAGTTCCCTCTTCCACCTGACCATCTGCTGCTGCCTGACAGCTTTTTCTTCTCCCCCCCCCAGAATATATCATTAATTAAAACGATCAAATGCACAGATACCATGCCGCTATTTCGTGATGTCCAGGCACTCAGACTCTTGTGACACAAATCTAAAATCATGCCCACTTGATGTAAAACGCACCAACGTCTCTTGGTTGCACTGCCCTTTAGCGAAATAGAACTCCTGGCAATTCTGAAAATTCCTCAGACATACGGACGTATTTTGCATTTGGATACATTGAGTGAGCCATTCTTGATGCACGCTGACCTTGAGTCACATCTTCTTTTCAGAGGGGTTGTTAATCCCTAGCTAAATGAAGCCATTGTTTATGGCTGTCTCCAAAGGAAAAAAAAAAAGCAAAGTTATTTCACTCCCCATCTCAGATCCTCCGCAAAAACAGGAGTTCTTTAAGTCCTTGTAGTCAAAAGGTCTATGCTTAGCTACAGGGTCAAAAAGCCTACGCTTAACTTGGATTATTTATTTTGCAATGAACCTGTTATGGAGTTATATTCCAGATGCCCTAAGCCAGTGATGGCTAACCTTTTTGCCATCGTGTGCCAAAAGTGGGGGGAGTCACACGCATGCTTGCCCACACCTATAATTCAATAAGCCCCACCCACCTGTGCATGACCCCCCGTGCTCCTCCCGCTTTTGACACACGATGGCCCGGTAGGCCTGGTAAGCCCGTTTTTCACCCTCCCCAGGCTCCAGAGGCTTTCTTGGAGCCTGGGAAGAGCAAAAACAGCCTTTCCCACCCCCCCCAGAGGCCCTCCAGAGGCCAGAAACAGCATGTTCTCGTGGGCTACTCGTGGGCCCGGAAGACCCAAAAATCAGCTGGCCAGCACGCACATCCACGCTGGAGCTGAGGCAGGGCAATGCTCGCATGCCCACCGATATGGATCTGTGTGCCACCTTTGGCACACGTGCCCTAGGTTCGCCATCATGGCCCTAAGCAATCACAATAATGTGAAATGTGCGCAGCTTTTTACAATGGTAAAAAGGCAAAGTGCCTTTAAATGAAGCTCAGCTCCTATTGCATTAAAAAATAGCCCTGGGCTTCTCTATTGATCTTTCATCCAAGTATTAACCAGGCTGATCTTGCTTAATTTCTGAATCTAGACAAAGATATCCCGCTGTCTTGTACTCCTATTTTATAATCATAGGACACCAATCTCCCACCCAATGCCTTAAATCAAGTAAAATATTTACCACGCACACATTCAGCAAGACTAACAGTTTAACAAAACCTAATTTTGTGAAGCTTCTTTTCTGGTAACATGGTACTGCAAACCAGGGCATACAAAACCTTTGCCAGACCAATTCTTGAATACAGCTCATCTACCTGGAATCCACACTGTATAACAGACATTAATACAATTGAGTGAGTCCAAAGATATTTCACGAGAAGAGTACTCCACTCCACTGCTTGCAGTAGAATTCCTTATGCCACCAGGCTTGACATTTTGGACCTGGACAATCTAGAACTATGCCACCTACAGTCTAACCTAAGCATAGTACACAAAATTGTCTGCTACAATGTCCTACCTGTCAGTGACTACTTCAGCTTCAACCACAATAATATACAGGCAAACAATAGATACAAACTCAAAGTAAACCGCTCCAAACTTGATTACAGAAAATACGACTTCAGCAACAGAGTAGTCAATGCCTGGAACTCACTACCTGACTCTGTTGTTACATCCTCAAACCCCCAAAACTTTAACCTTAAACTGTCTACCGTGGACCTCACTCCATTCCTAAGAGGTCTGTAAAGGGGTGTGCATAAGCGCACCAGCGTGCCTACCGTCGCTGTCCTACTGCTCCCATTTATTCTTACTCATTTATCATGTATATACTTATACCTGTTCATACTTATATGTTTACATGTTATGTTCTTACTTATACTTGTTTTCTCATACATGCTTGACAAACTAACTAACTAACTAACTAACTAACTAACTAACTAACTAACTAACTAAATAAATAAATAAATAACAGCTGCATTTGCCCAACACACTACATCAAATTATCTTAAAACAAGATTAGTTTTTGGCGTGGTTTTGCATGTTGTGCATACTCAGTCCATTTGGTTAGCAAATGAGCTTGTGGAAAGTATTGTGCCAACCCATACAAAAGATCAGACCAACAACCAATTAAACATGTTGTGCAAATTCATTCAAATAGTCTAATTGCTATGCCAAATCTTATAATTAGAGATTGTATATTTTAGATTGCTGGATCCTAGAGCAGACAAGCGGAGGCATGGTTTTGTGCATTGAATCATCTTGTGAGCTTTCCTGGTGACTTCTATCTGACCACTGAAGTGATAGGACAGCTAGAATCAGCTTGTGCTAATTCTACAAGACCTTGATTATGTTTCACCAGTTGACAGCTGAGATGGAGAGAAAGAAAGAGGGAGAGAAGAGAGAGAGAGAGAGATTTGGGAACATTTAGGGGAAAAAATCCTATTGATAAGAACAGTTTGACAATGGACCCAATTATCCAGGAAGATGATGAGTGTGTTCAAGTGGAAACCAGGCACACATCTGTTAAGAGTGCTTTAATTTAGATTCCTGCACTGAGCAAGGGTTTCCCAATGCCCTAATGGCCTTTTCCAACTCCACGATGGATGGATGGATAGATGGATGGGGTTGTAAAAAGAATATTCATTTATTTCCTTCTCTTACTCTTCTATTTGTTAGATTAGATTAGATTAGATTAGATTAGATTAGATTATCTATCTATCTATCTATCTATCTATCTATCTATCTATCTATCTATCTATCTATCGCATTTCTATGCCACCCAACTCCCTGGGGCAGTGATAGCTAACCTTTTTGCCATCGCGTGCCAAAAGTGGTGGGAGCGTGGTGGGGTCACACGCATGCATGCCCACATCCATAATTCTATGTGTCCCGGTAGGCCCATTTTTTGCTCCTAGAAAGGCTCTGGAGCCTGGGGAGGGCAAAAACGGCCTTCCCCACCCCCCAGAGGCCCCCCGGAGGCCAGAAACAGTGTATTTCCTGACTTCTGGTGGGCCCAGAAGGCCCAAAAATCAGCTGGCTGGCGCACGCATGCGTGCTGGAGGTGAGCTCACGTGCCCACTGATAAGGCTCCGCGTGCCACCTGTGGCACCCGTGCCATAGGTTTGCCATCACGGCCCTAGGGACTCTGGGCGGCTTACAACAAAAAATAACGCAAACAATATACCATAAAAGTTGTTTTTAAAAAAAGCATTAAAAATCCATACATTCCATTCATGGCTGGGTCTCGTAAGATTGCAGCAGTGAGATCAACGGCCCCAGGCCTGCCGGAAAAGCCAGGTCTTTACCGCTTTCCAGAAGGCCAATAGGGTGGGGGCAGTCTGGACCTCAGGAGCTAATTGGTTCCAGAGAGCTGGGGCAGCCACAGAGAAGGCCCTCCCCCGCGGGCCCACCAGCTGACACTGTTTAGCTGACGGGACCTGGAGGAGACCAACTCTGTGGGATCTTATCGGTTGTTGGGAGCTATGTGGTAGAAGGCGGTCTTGAAGATAGCCTGGCCCTAAGCCATGGGGCCTTGGCTTATTTGCTTGATGTGTAGCCTATTTTCTTCCAGCAACTCAAAACATATAGTGTATTCTGTCCTCCAGGTTTTTTTTGCAGAACAATCCTTTCAGGTAGGTTGGCTGAGAAAGAGTGTCTAGTCGTAAATCATATCGTAACCTTCCATTACTATGAGGAGACCACAGATCTCCTCAAACCTAGTTCAGTATCTTCACTGGGACATCAGACTTACTTATGATTAAATTAGAGCAACTTAGTGCTTGGGCTGAAAAGTATTTATGGAATATTCTTTTGGCTCAACTTTGTCTTTCCTAAAGTTGCATGAGGACTATGCTCAGTGGTTGCAACTCTGGCCTTTGTCCAAAGATAATCTTTCCGATAGCTATCAAAGAGATCACTAACTGTAGCTCCTGGTCCATGTGCAGCAGTTCCAGCAGTTCACTCTTGGCAGCTAATGAAGTTCTCTCTGAATGCACTAAGAATCCTCTTAGTTTGCTTCTGTCCCCTCTGGATGTTCTTTACAAAGTAAGACTGGAACTGCATTCCATTTTGAGGCAAGGGATAAGCACAAATAAGGCAAGAAGACATTCACCATAAGTTTAAAAGCCACTAGTAATTGTCCTGGGCCACAGCTCCATTCAGACTTGCCACTATTTTGTGAGTGCTCATCCTCCTTAAATTTTGGAAGTACCTAGGAGTAGAACAAGACTTATGGTGGCAATTCCAGTACTAGTGACTGACCAGGATAACTCGTAGGTTTTTTTTCTAACTGTTGATTGCCTGCTGAAGCATTTACCAGTTTACCTTTTTCTCATCAGCAAAAGTGGACAGCAGAGGATGAGATGCAATGAACATGAATTTGAGCAAACTCTGGAAGACGGGGCTGGCATGCTATGGTTCAAAGGGTTGTGAAGAGTCAGACATGACTTAGTGAATGAACACATTTTCCTTATCAATTCTATACGATTTCCACAAGCAAAGGGGTCATAATTCACTTACGATTCTTCTGTCTATTATTGCAAAGAGATAGTAGAAGAGAAAGCCATCACAGGGAATATTCGGAGGCGTTCTATGACTGAATATACTCCAAAATGAATCTCGGGTGCTATTATGAAGTCTCAGGTAGTTTGACTGCATCATCTTTATCAGAAGGATTGTGTATATATGCTTGTACACACACGGGTTAAAATATATGTGAGACTGTCTCTCTACTTAGAGAGAGAGCTGCTAGAATCAGTAATGTAACTTCCAATTCAACAAGATACTTCCCTGATCTCTTTTCATTAATGGGCATCACATTCCCATTGTACATGACCCTCAAGCAGGAATGGAAGTACAGCCCAAGGGATCAATTCTCCCCATACCACTCAGAGTAGATGACATCCTTGGGCAATCTGCACTTGCACTGAAGGCTTGGTTTTTCCCTCCAGCCATTCTTCCAGTGTTCCTGACAAATGCTGGGTCATCAGGAAAAGTTTATAAATACCTGACCTGGGGCATAAAAAAACCAGGCCAGAGAAGAGCTAAGATCTTCCTCATCTGCTCCAACCTTTAAACTATTTGCTTTAGAATCTTGGCAATCTTTCAGTAAGAGCTTGACATTTGCTAAATTGGATGATACCCTGGCATTTTAACACTAGAAAGAAAGTTGGATAGCAATTAGACTGCATTTGTAATGTATTTTCTACATGAGCAATTCTAATTTTAAACTTTTCACACTGAATACGTTTGCATTTCAGGCATTTGGTCTATTTCTACCCAAAGAAGCAGCTGCAAGAAGAGAGAACCTCACTAGAAAATGGTAATTCTGCAGGTCACATACAGTAGATATTTGGGAAGAGTAAAATGACGTGGCCACTGCCCTTGTCTCTTGCTTCAGAGCATCTCTCAAAACAGGAACACTTGAAATACAGAACCACAAAAAAGCTGAACAAATTCTGCCAACAGATGTTAACCAAATGCAGAGATCCAGAACACAGAGGGATGGGATGGAGTTGACTCATCAAATGTAGGATGGAAGCAATACGATGAGCATACTGTGGATTGGGAAGAAAAAAAAATCTCAGAGAATAGTTGGCTTGTTAATTTTCATAGAGCCTACTGGTAAACAAACAATTTTGTAACAACACTGAGGAGAAATGCAATAGGCTTCTTGAAGACCAGAGATGAAGCAAATGCTTCTGGATTCTTCCTGCAGGAGTCTCTTCATTAAGAAAGTCATGCATTGGGGGGCAACAGAGGTTTGGGGAGCCACCTGGGGCCAGAAATGTGGTAAGGGAAGCAGTAGTTGGTTCTTAACTTAATTGCTTAACCAGGTTAAGATCTAGTGCAGTGATGGCTAACCTTTTTGCACTCGCGTGCCAAGAGGGGGGATGGGAGGGTCACACGTGCATGTGCCCACACCCGTAACTCTATGTGCCCCGCCCCTGTGCATGCATGTGCAACCCACCCCGCTCCGCCCTGCTCCTGGCAAGCGATGGCCTGGTAGGGTCAATGACATGTTGAAGAACATCAAGAGAAGCATAGTATCCAGTCATAGGAAGTAATTATTCCACCCAATTCTGCTTAAACAAGCCTTACTTGGAGCAGTGAATTCAATTCTGCACACTCTATTTTTAAAAAAAAGCAGATAAACTTGAGCAAGTTCATAGAAAGCTACCACAATGATGAAAGGACTAGAAACTAAGTCCTAGGAGGAATGTAGGTATGTTAAAAGATCTAGGTATGTTTATTTTGAGATGAGAACATTGAAAGGAATATGCCCCCAGTCTTCAAATATCCAAGGTAATATTATATTATTTTGAATATTCTTATTTGCTCCAGAGGGCAAGAGTAGAACTAATGGGATGAAATTTCTAGGATGTAGATGCAGATTAGATTCAAGGATGAACATCTTGACAATAAGAACAGTCAATCAGTAGAATAGGTTATTGTAGGAAATGGTTTCTTTCCTTCACTAGGGGTTTTAAACAGGGTAGATAGCTATTTATCAGCAATAATGTAGTGAATCCTGCAGTATGCAGGAAGTTGTACTTGAGGATCTCTTATGTCACCTGCAAGTCTAGGACTATGAATCAAAGCAACCCTCCCAAGATTTGCACAATCCTAATATAATATTCTTTTCTCAAGAGTATAACTGTGCCTCTCTTATAAAGTGGATCAGGATCCATGCACACCGATGCCACTATAACCTGTTAATTTTAAGATGCAATGTAATTATGTTGTTTTAGTTCAACTTAAGTTTCTCTACATTTTGCATTTTCTGCTTCATTTTTAATTCCTTTTTAAAAAGTTTTTTTCAATGTGCTTCTCCATAGTGCTTATAAAGCCAGAAACTATAATAAGCTGCAATATGAAGAGATGGACTTTAGGAAGCAAAACTTTTGTCCCATTATCCACAGCAGTGTTTCTCAACTTCAGCAACTCTGAATTTATGCATGCTGGTAGTGAATTCTGGGAGCACATGAGTCCACATATTTTGAAATGCCATAATTCTTGAAAGAAACATTAAAATGCTTTCCACACATGCACACAGAAGGATTTTCAATCTCAGATCCAGACTCCCTTCTCCTTATCCACTTGCCTTGCTTTTAAATCCTTACCTCATCACAGTCATTGGAGAGGCGGGAGGAGAGGGCATCCTTGTTCAAAGGTTCAATCACTGTCACCTCTGCAAATTCTTCCACGGATTGCTGAAACTCTGGCAAGGATCGCCTCCCATAGCGCTTTCCATCCTTGATGTATTTGGGCTGGGCTTCAGGTGAAGAATCTAGAGATGAGATGGAATCCATGATGTTAAGAACAGAATAGACTGTAGCCTGTTTGCAACAGCAAATAGGTTAGATCAGTGTTTCTCAACCTTGGCCCCTTGAAGATGTGTGGACTTCAACTCCCAGAAATCTGAGAGTTGAAGTCCACACATCTTCAAGAGGTCAAGGTTGAGAAACATTGGGTTAGATTGCCAGAAACTGCTTTGAATTGCCAATCAACTACATGGCCCTATACAATTTATTTATTGAATATAAATAGATCAATGCATGCTTTTTGTTCACCTGGCAGCTTGCAATTGGGCTGAACTGCAACACCTCTCATCTATAGTCAGTATAGTCATTTGGAAAATACCACACTAGAGAAAGTTATTCCAAGGTAGCAATTTTGGTCCCATTTTCACAAGGGTGTTCACAAGAGTTTAGCTTTCCGCTGCATGGTTGTGGTTCCGTATTGATTTTTCGGCACCCCTCTGTGGATATCATTGCTTTATAGTGAAATGCACTCCTACAGCATTACAAACTGGGGCAGAGCCTTGGCATGGTAAAAGTAAGTCGAATCTCTTCAAACGAAGAAAGATGGTTTCTCTCTCTACTGTGCCAATACTTTTTTTTTAATTTGAGGGAACATATCATAGAAGAGCAGAGGTGGCTCAGTGGTTAGAGTGCAGTACTGCAGGCGACTCCAGCTGACTGCTAACTGCAGTTCAGCAGATAGAATCTCACCGGCTCAAGGTTGACTCAGCCTTCCAGCCTTCCGAGGTGGGTAAAATGAGGACCCAGATTGTTGGGGGCAATATGCTGACTCTGTAAACAGTTTAGAGAGGGCTGTAAAAGCACTATGAAGCAGTATATAAGTCTAAGTGCTTTTGCTATTGCTTTCCAGAAGAGCGCTGAAAAAGAATATTGCTTTTGCTGCTGTAGTAAATCTCGCACAAGTGTTAACTTCTGGAAAATCACAATCCCAGACACATCTAATGAGTTCTTCATCACCTACACTATCAAATAAGCAGGAAAAATGCTAATGTGAAGATTTATTTTCTCTTGGCGCTTCTTTTTTTATGCATTCTTGCAACTAATTCATAAACTGACACTTCTTCACAACAACTGCATTGCAGGGTACTTTCTGAGGGAATCTCCCTTCCTCACAGCTTTATTTTATTGGATGTCTCTTTCTGTCATCTGCCAGTAAAAATGTACCACCTCCCCTCTCTACAAAACGGTCAGATGGTGAGGGTAGGGGAAACGCATTGATTCTGGACATTTAAGTCTCTCATCATGAGAGATACCAGAAAATCATTTCACAATACACCAGTTTACATTGTGAAATATATATTCTGTAAAGATACTATTTTAGTGCTGATAGCTCATTCTGTGTTGCAAAAGGACCTGCCGATATTACAGAATAGCTGCTCTGAAATTCAAAATTGAAAGGGGGGGGGGAAAGACAGGGAAGAAAGAGAAAGAAGTGAAATAAACAAAAGTGAATATAGAGCAATTTCAGGAAGATAATTTTTTCCTGGTTTGAAAAAAGTCAGAAGATAAATCTCCCAACAAAGTGAATGGAAAGTGGATACAAAAAAAAAGAGGTGGAAGCTGCTTGGAAAAGAATGAACATAATCAGGTTACAGGGTGTCATACAGTTGTGTGGAATTGAACTACAAAATGAATTAGTACTATGTGAATACTGATTGAATACGAGTGACTGGTATGAAAGAAATACACTTGAAGTGGCTTGGTTGTACACAATGGCTGAATGAATGAAGATCAAATCATCAAACAGGTATATGAAAGAAAAGTGATTGATTGAGGAAGGACAATTGAAAAATTCAAGACTGAAAATTGTTGATGAAATTCTGAAAAAGAAAAATGAGAAATTGAAAGAACAAAGTGATGTATGGACATGGGGAAAGCAAGCATGATTGGCAAGAATACTTAGGAATAGTATGGTAAATTATAATGAATACCATTGCTGTAAAATAGGTATAGTTCTATTTCCTTTGCTTTTTTCTTATTTCATACATTTAATTTCTTTGGCTTACTATTCTTTACCCCTTTTCTGTATTTTGCATATCATTGCTGATTCTGAAGGAAGGATTACATATTTCAAGGCAAAAGACAGAGGTATATGATGTTACATTACATTACATTACATTGATTTATTTGTTTGTTTGTTTATTTATTTATTTTTAACATTTAT